>CAUHTR010000302.1:127500-151748 GCA_959609185.1 Schmidtea polychroa
TTGGCTTTACTGAATATTTGCTCCTTTAAAATAATGTTGACTACTTACTTATCCATATATTTCCCTCCTATTTCCCTTTTATCCAAATGATATAATAAATTACTTTACTTCTCCAGTTTTGATTCCATTCTCTCCATTCCATTTGCTCCCAATACCCATTTATTATTCTGTCGTGATAAAAGTTTTATATTTTTCACAGCTCTTATGCATTTTTCATACATTTATTGGCTTCCTGTTATTCCTCAGAATTAACTCAATGTTCATTTTTTGGTTTTTATTTCCTCTTTCCCTATTCATTTCATTTTACTTACATTTTTTCTTTGAATAGCAATGTATATTCACATAAAATACAGTTTTCATTTCAATCCAACTTGATTTTATATAATTTTACAATTAATATTTTTAATCTAGAGAGTTGATTACTTCTGTAAAAATTCCGGAACATTGTACAATAAAAATCCAAAAATGTTTGACTATCAAAATAAACAGTTAGTGTCTTGGGCTGGGGCCGACCGGTTCCAAGCAGTCGGGAGCTGTGCGTGCGATGTATTGGGAAATTGTCCGAATAATTACAAATGTCGTTGCGATGCACTGAATAACAGCACTCAATATGAAGGTGGAATATTCACTGATAAAAGCATTCTGCCGGTTTTTCAAATTCAATACCAAGTTGGGCAAAATATTCTCACAAAGATTTATCCAGTAGATTGTGGCCCTTCATTATTTGGTATTCATTTTGCCGTTTACATTTTAACTTGCCACTGAATTGACAGATATACCAACGGATTGCATCGAAGCAAGAAATAAAGGCTATTTGTATGATACAGAAGTTTTAATCAAACCCAAAGGAGTTACGCAACCGTTTCTAGTGTTTTGTCAAATGAATGCTGGTAAAAACAAAGGTAGTGTATTTTTATCTACTCTCGAAAATGAAATTTTCATTATGGTAATTATTAAAAGTATCTAATAATAATTATTATATTATTTTGTTTAAATAGAGAGACCTTTTCACTCACCATAGTACGAATAGAATTTTTTATTTTTATTTTTATTTTTTTTTATTTTTACGAATAGAATTTTTTATTGCCTTATTCATTGCAAAGTATTCTTTGTTTTTTTGTTTCTCTTAAATTATATTTTTATTTCTTTTTAATTATTGTTAAAAATATAAAAAATTCATTAGATTTTTATTAATGATACATATTTACACAATTTTAGAATCATATGTTGATTTTAAAATATTTTTAGATTTATTTAAAAATTAAAACAGTGATTTCAAAATTAATTTTAATTTTTCAATTGTTTAACTTTCAATTTTATTAATATTCTGTAATAAATTAATAAAAATTGTAAAAATTCACAAAAAAGGGTTTTTTATTCTAATTTCTTCTAGTAGTAATAGAAAATTATTTACAAAATGTAGTTATATGAGGTAGATTTATAAAAGGTTCGCGTCAATGGCTAAAAAATTTATTTAACTTTTTTATTAAATTTTATTTTTTTTTATTAAATTTATTATTATTTTTATTAATTTTATTATTTTATTAATTATTAAAAATCGCCATTCGTACATCTTTTTCACTATATATTTCGATAGCATCACTATCATCATCAGGTTACCTACATTCACTCGGGATGAATAACTATACAATATTGATCATTTATAAACAAATTATAAATCTATAAATTTTTAAATTATAAATAACAATTTTAAATAATTATTTTCAAAACTAATTTTCAACAAAGAATAAAGTCTTTACCGTGTCTTTTTAAGTATTTATTAATTATTATTTTTTGCTAATTTTTTTATTTTATTAATTTTATTTACTTTTATTTTATTTCTAAATTGTGTCTTCCTTTTATAGGTTTGGTTGCTTTGGGATAAATTTATTGTAAATCTCAAGGTTTTAGCGTATATTTAATATAAAAAAAATCCTCAATTAACAAGCTTTTCTTATAGCACTGTGTAAAAATTAGGAAACCCTCCCATGACAAGAATTTTGGTTCTTTATATCATGGTTCATTATTTATATATAATATGTACATTGTTATAACTCTAAAGTTTAGTATAGATAGCACCATACACACATTTATTCTCTGAATAAATAAGTACATTCAAAATAATGTACTACTTACTAACGTATAATACTGTAGAATGATACAGTGGTATATGACATCTGTCTTATGTGAATCCTAAAAGTCATACATTCAAAAATAATTTGTTAAACGTTTCTGGATTGGGGTTGGAAGCATAACAATTTTTAGAACATATTTTCCTGTATACTCTTTAGATAGTTCAAAATTGAAATTACTTTTCTGTCAGTAATAATAAAAAAGGCTTTTCAAAGCTATTCTGTAGAGCAGAAAGTTCCAAGAATCTTTTCCCATTCGAGTAAAAGTATATGCAGTATGGTTCTCTTGTATAAATCTTTGAAAGCATATCTGCAATTTCTTTTTGTTCCTATTTTCAATCCTTCAACATCTTTAAAGTAGTATCAAGTAAAATAAATTTTCAAGATTATTTTTCGTTGAAAAGATTTGAAATTAAAGGAGAGATACAACATATTAGTAAGTAGTAAGTAGTCTATATAGTTCTAAATTGAAATGCGCATCAAATAAAATATTATCGAATCAAATCATATAATTCCACTGAAGTCTAAAAATCTTTTATAATTTAATCATTTTTAAAAATTAAAACAAAAATTGTAATGTTAATAATGTTTTCACATTGTTTAGGTATTGTTTCATATAACAAGAAACATTCTCACTTTTTGTATAAGTTGAAAGTATTTTATACAGCATTGTTTTCATTTCTATTTTGCGCGGAACGCAATTTTTGCATATGAATTGTTCATAATGTTCAACAACCAAGGTTTCCATGTAACACGTTATATAGGGATACATTTTCAAAATTTCTACAAACTTCTATATATTGGAGACGCTATTGATATCATTTTGTGAATTTTACTCCCTGGAAATATAATAACCATTTTATATAAAAATGGACGGAAACGAAAGAAATTCATTTCCACAATATCTCCCACTAGTTTGGTTATAGGCTTGGTAACCTGTGGTAAAATGAAAAATGATTAATAAATAATCTTAAATCCTTTATGTCCGAAGTTAATAGTCAACAGAACGCTTATTGAAAAATTGAGATAATAATAATAATAATAATAATTATTATTATTATTATTATTATTATTATTATTATTATTGTTATTATTATTATATTATTATTATTATTATTATTATTATTATTATAATTATTATTATTATTATTATTATTATTATTATTATTATTATTATTATTATTATTATTATTATTATTATTATTATTATTATCATTATTATTATTATTATTATTATTATTATTATTATTATTATTATTATTATTATTATTATTATTATTATTATTATTATTATTATTATTATTATTATTATTATTATTATTATTATTATTACTATTATGTTTGATGGATTTGTATATAACCGACGCTGGTTCTTTTGGTTCCAGAACATCCTTATCTTTTACATACCAAAAAGATATTATTCCTATCATGACAACCATGCTTTGGAGATATTTTAATAAACATGTCTACATCCGATAATTGACAATATAAGAAAGTAATGATGCGGGAAATGACATTAATTTTTCTTATCACAAACTTATATCTTTACTACAACAATTTGTAGGCTTTTCATTCAAGTAAGAGGAACCAAAGAAAAAGTAAAACATCTGAAAATTTTCTACATCAGGATTTCTAGTAAAAGAATTGCAAATTTAAAAACGGTCATGGAATGATACATATGAATTTGTTATTGTAATTTTTAAGTATTTTTGTTAATTAAGATTTACAAATAACCGTGGTTTTGACAAACACAACATTTATTCAAACAAATCAATCCGTTCAAATAATGTATCCAACGACCTCCGTTAAAGATGTTAAGCAGTTGGTACAGAACTCTGCATATTGTATACAACCGATGAAAATGATTTGCAAAGGAATTATGGTTATTTTATTTTCTGTTCTTTAACTTGTTACCGTTGGTGTAGTTTTCCTCTATTTTTTCATGGACCGATGGCACTTATACAAATCGGTACAATTTCGGATCAAACAGTGTCACCGACTTTTGTCCTTGTGGATTAACAAACGGCTGTGCTGGAATTCTTGGAGAGTCAAAATCTTCGATGATGTCTCGTCAATGTAGTTGTGATACTCCGGCTTCCGATGTCACATTTTCAGATTTTGTACTGATAACCAATAAAACTGTTTTGCCCATTAAGTCATTTATTCTAAAATTACCATCAAACGCCGACCCAGTCAACTCTCTGGTCATAGGATCTCTGATGTGTTCTAGTTCAAAATTCGGTATGAATAATTAAAAATAAATATTAGTAAGAATTTTATTAATTCAGATTTCGATGAATGTTCTACAAATCTTCATGATTGTGATTTGCATGCTAACTGCACGAACCTTAATAATGGGTACCGATGTGAATGCATTGCGGGATGGCAAGGTCTTGGAGGGAATGAAATGTATTCTAATGGCCGATCTTGTATAGGTGGGATTTTATTTCATATGATAATATAAATAATTTCTACATGTAAAATATTCGAAGGTATTTCCCATTAACACAATTTAAAGTAACCCTTTATTATGTGAGGTTAATAAATAATAAATTATGTTGTTAAAAGAAGCAGTTTGAACTTATCTTGAAAACCGATTTATTATTATGAAAAGAATTACAGAAAAGGTAAATATTGGCCTTCCTCTATCTGAAGGATTTGTAGCAATTTCATCCTTATCATACGGAAAGTATATATATACTTCTACCCCTCTAGAATGAAATTATCGGAATGCGTTTCCCCAAAGCATACTCGCAAGGCCTCAGAAATACTAAATGTTCTACTTCATATGTATTTGTGGTACATCACAATTCAATGCATTCGGTGTTGTCCTGTATCTGAAATTTGATTTCTGTTTTTTGAGTCTCTGAATCCAAACAGCTTTTGACTTTCATCATAATTTCTTTTGTTGGCATATGTTTCTGTCTTAATTTGAGTTTCTTCTGATGCATTGATTTTTAAAATGATCATTTTTGGAACACTGAGAACATTTTACGTTTGGGCATTCTGCTAGTCTTTGCACTTTAAAACGTCTGGTCACATTCTTTCAGTCACTTTTATTTTGCATATTAAAGTTCGCTGCATCCTTTATTGTAGCATTAGAGAATATTGAGGTCCTATTTTGTGGAAAAGAATTATTTTTCCTCGTGCTTTTTTACTGTATCATCATATGCTTTATTTTCATGTAGAGATGCCAATGATTGTTTGCTTGAAAGTTCTTTTTGAATTTCTTCCATTCTTGATAGAACTTCCTTGGCTTTGTCCATTAATTTAACTTCATTTAGTTTCAATTCGTTTTTTCGGCAAGCTTTTCACTTTGTTGAAAAATTCATTACATAAATCATTTGCCTTTCAATATCTCTAGGCTGCATCTAAATCTATGGCTAAATTTTTTTATGGCTTTTTATGGCTTTTCTTTATAGTAGGAATATTTGCCATTTATATTTTTGGATCGGCTTCACCGAAAGAAACGACTTGTTTGTAATTTCTTGAACTTCTTGTGGTTGTTGAGCGATTTTATTTCAAATTCCAAAATGAAAATTTCCAAATCAACATTTGTCAGTAATTAATTTATTGGATTGATATAGCTTGAAAGTCCTGTGGTGGTCACCATGTTAGAGGAAGACACAATAATATTTAAGGTATTCCAAACTCCAACATGCAATTCTAATACTATTTATAGTACTTCCGATTGTATTATTTAGAAAAGAGAGTATTATTATATAGTTAGTTTATTATAAATTATTATTATTATTATTATTATTATTATTATTATTATTATTATTATTATTATTATTATTATTATTATTATTATTATTATTATTAATATTATTATTATTATTATTATTATTATTATTATTATTATTATTATTATTATTATTATTATTATTATTATTATTATTATTATTATTATTATTATTATTATTATGATTATTATTATTATTATTATTATTATTATTATTATTATTATTATTATTATTATTATTATTATTATTATTATTATTATTATTTTATTATTGTTAATATTAATTATTATTATTACTATTATAAAAATAATTTAGTAGAAACTAAATAGAAACTCTATTTAGACAAGAATGGAATAGTTATGGAAAAAGTGATGTTCGTCAATTTCATTGTTTTCTTCTGTAAATATTTTTTCATGTTTCAAACTGTTTATCAAAAATGAATTTTCATAAACAACTAATAAAAAATATTATTAATTCGACTGAAAATTCCAAGGTTATATAATTTTTTATTCAAATTCATGCTGTGATTATTTTATTGAAAGCAATTTTTTCAAGATGAAACAGAGAAAACAGTATGAAATTGTCTGTCGTATCGGTATTATTGTTGGAAAACCGCCTGGGAATTCAAAAGACCAATAAAGAAAATATTATCTGAAACTATTGTCAGACTTTTATTGCAAAAAATCTAATAAAATCATGAAAAATAATAGGAAATCATTTTACTGTTGTAAAAATCAAAATAATATGAAATGTTTAAATATAGATCTTCAATTAGGTTAAATTTTAATTTTTAATCATTTCGATTTTTGGAACAAAAAATATAGTGATAATAATTACAATAAATAATATTAATAATAACAATAATAAATAATCATAATGCATGCTAATCACAATAATAATATTTATAATATTACTAATTATAAATAATAATATTAAATAATAATAATTTTAAAAAATTAATTATATCAAGTCAATGTCAATATCTTTCATTTTCGTTTCAGATTATAGGTCAATACTTTTATTTTATTTTAATATTTTAGATGATGACGAATGTGCTCTGCTCAAATGTCCTTCGACATCTGATTGCACTAATACTCCAGGCTCATTCATTTGCAATTGTCATGTTGGATTTAGAAAGGACGCTCCTACAGTTTGTAATGGTAAGTTATAATATTGAAAATAGCATATTTATTTCATAATATTCTTGTCTATATTAGACATTGATGAGTGCGCATTGAATTCATCAATTTGTGATGCTAACGCAAAATGCATTAATACATATGGAAGTTACATTTGTACTTGTCAACCCGGATTTAGAGGTTCTGGATATCCAGGAGATTGTGAAGGTAATTTATTTAATATTATCAAGCTTTCGCGAAACACATAAATAGTCTTAAAATTAATCTCAATTATGTTTTATTGACCAATATTTAAAACCAATCTTTAGTGAAAAATAATAAATTTTTTAGTATTTTGAAAAATGCAGAATTTTAGTACTAACAATCCTCTCTGTAAATATGTTATTGTCGTGAGACCATCAAATGTATGAGGAACGTGACTTGCAAATATACTGACATCTTACAAGAAAGCGTCATCCTCCTGGAAAAATCATTATAGTCAACAAGCATTTACTCTTCGAATTACCAGATGCAACCAGCGTGCGAACGTGCTGTGAAGGTCATGAAGGAATTGATTGCAGCTTGTAGATATAAAGGAAAACTGCAGCCTTGATATATTTTGAGTAATAAACCATGATACATGCTACACTGCTCGGTATTAAAATATTGCAAATTACAGTTTCCCAACCAAAAAGCTTTGTTTTATTTGGGTGTAACCTTTTCGTAAAAGATATCATAATAAATACCCATTTCGATGTTTTGGACACTGTTTCGGGGTTACAATAAATTCATAAACCTAATCATCATAGTATTTTACCATCAGTTTCAGAGACCATTAAAGTCTGTTGCAAATGTTTTTTCATGTGAATGATTTCTTTGTAAAGCAAAAAAAGAACAAAGGAGGTTTATAATAAATCTTTTAAATATTGCAAATCAGTGAGCACATATTTCTTCAACTAATTAATGAAAAGTAGAAAGTTTTCCAAAGTTTTGACTACATTAATTGTTTTATCGTAAAAAAATCAATTATTTTGACGGCATAAATTATATATATATATATATATCATATCTCTAAATTAAAATAATTTTCCAATAATTTCTTAACAAATTCGAAATAAATATATTTCATAGATTAAAACAAAAGAGAAAATGAAGTTTGAATTATAATATTTAACCATGATAAAAATTTGTTTTACTTTGATTAATAAAACTTTAATAATCCCTTCAATTAAAGCAATTAAATACAATTGAAGTTTATTATAATTGAATAAAAGTGTATTTTCTATGAAAGTAATTTTGAGTGTAGATAAACACAAATCTATCTGGAAATAGAAAACCTCTGGTTCATTACAATATTTATATATATATGTTTTCTCGTAATTATTTTTATGAACAGAAATCTTGGATTATGTTTTTGTTTAATTTAAGTCGAAATTATGTCAAATAAATATTTTAATTAAACAAATGAGGCTTAATGGAATTTTATCCTAATACAATTACGATGAGGAATTGTTTTATAATTACATCCATTGTTCCATGTAATTTTATTCAATTCTTCCTTAATTATTCATAATTGAAAGTAACACTTGAAAATTGATGGATAATAATAATAATAATAATAATATTTATAATAATAATAATAATAATAATAATAATAATAATAATAATAATAATAATAATAATAATAATAATAATAATAATAATAATAATAATAATAATAATAATAATAATAATAATAATAATAATAATAATAATAATAATAATAATAATAATAATAATAATAATAATAATAATATTAATAATAATAATAATATATTTAGCTGTAGCTATATGCGGCTGTTGGGGTGACCCACATTGCCTAAGTTTCGATGGAAATTGGATGCATTATCAAGGCCGGTGCAAATATACCCTAGTACGAGATCAGTGCCACAAAGGCTTGCCCATCGAATCGTCTTCGGCAAATTTTGAGGTGATCATGAAGAATTGGGACCAAAATACTGGCATAAATTCAATGGTATCTTGGGCAAAAGAAATCACTGTGAAAATAATGAATTATGTGTGTGAATTTATAAATTAATTAATTTTCTTATTTTGAAAATAAATATTAATAAATTGTTTCCCATCGATAGAAATATATCTTAAGATGGGCGTCAGTTAAAAACTGATAATTGATATTTTGACATTTTTTTGTTGTGACGTTTACTCCTTAGATAAATTTATAGATAATGATTTGATTAATTATTTTTTAGATTTTTTTACACCACATCCCTTATTCAATTAATTATATTACTGACAGATATAAGGCATGAATTTTTATTTATTTTATTGTGGGAAACATTTGTCAATCTTTAATTACTATTATTATTATTATTATTATTATTATTATTATTATTATTATTATTATTATTATTATTATTATTATTATTATTATTATTATTATTATTATTATTATTATTATTATTATTATTATTATTATATTTAATATTTGGCTTTTTAGACCATAATGATGAAAATTGGATTTGAATTAGTCGTTGATGGACAAAAGACAAGTCTTCCTTTTAGTCCAAAAAAAGATGATGGCACTCCAATTGGATTTGAGGTTGCGTTTTATGGATCAAGTTTGGTACGTAAAATATTGCAAGATTTTAGTTATTTATAATTATTTCAAAAAATGTTTTAAAATTTTGCCTTAAAAAATGATGCTTTTAATGAACTTGAAGGTTTTTTGTTGAATTCTTGAAAGATAATTTATTGCTAATAAAATATTACTTATCAGTATATGTGTCAAAGAAGAGAAAATCATTCGAAATTTATTTATTTTTATAGTAAATGGCTTCTATTTTTTATTGTCAAAATGGTTTTGCACTCGTTGCAAATTTTTAAAATAATAAATGTTTTAATACATTAATTCTTTCAAGTTTTCATAAATACAGTCTGACTGTAACGAATGGCATTAAGTTACTTTTCCCAGTGTTTGAAAGCTTGAAATCCAGTTGCTGATGCTACATAAATATTTCATAGAAATTCTCCTCATTTCCATCTTTATCATCGTTTCTTATGGATACGAAATGATCCATTCACGAATCTTTGATGATTGATATTGAACTTAATAGTGTTTTGAAAGATTTCCATATTCGTATATAACAAGTTCAAATACTTAAGGTTTTACTCTTTTGTTGTTATGATTATTATTGAAATGACGACTCCCAAGACCTTTTTTCTACCTTTTTCTTTTTTGGGCATCAAATTTTTATTTAATGTTGCATTAATGGATTGACCGACATTTTGTCCTGCTATACCTCATAGGGAAATAATTTTGCAAGTACTTGACGGCCAATATTTCTTTAATATTATTTTAAAGAATTCATCGCATTAAAGAAGTTGTTGATGTTTATTTTTCCTTGATAGTTCTAACAAATTTTCTAAATTCGTAAACAAAAGTCAAACAAAATATTATAAATGTTTTAATGAGCGCATTAAAATTTGACTGTTGATATTATATTGTATAATTCAGATATATTAAAAAAAAATTATAAATAAGAAATTCAAAAGAACAATAATGACAGGAAAAGTAGGTTTAGTGTACATAAAAGACATGAATTGAGATGTGAGACACTAAGTAATGCAATATAGAATCCAAAACCAGAGCTGGCTTGACGTGCAGCATCAACTTAGTTAAAAAGATTACAAAACCATTACCAAACTAACTCGCTTTCACGTATCATTACCGATAGACAAAAGCAAAAATTTGGCGTACTTTGTCTTAGATCGTTATAATTGTGACTACCATGAAAATGTTCTGGATATCACAACTGAAGGAATGCAAGCTGTGAAAATGGTTTGAACCTAAATCGCAACATATGGCAATCAACTAGAAATTGATTTCACTTGAAATGCCGAAAATTCGTGAATATCAAATAATCGATAATTTTACTGATTCATAGTCAAGTGTTTTAACAAATACAATATATATCACCAAGTGAACACTAAACCAAAATCTAAAATCCTCCAAAGAATGGAAATGACTACAATGGAGAGGGAAATGTTCGGTGTAAATGTAAATATCAGACCGAAATTATCACTAGATTTAAAGACATTTTACTTTTTAATTAAATTTTCATTAAAACGAATTTGTTAGTAATTTTCTTTGCTTGAATCTAATTGTTAACTCTCAACTTACGGCAAAATGAATGATTTGTAATTTAATGAAAATTAAAAGCTTATAAAATGAGATATTTTTATGAAAAAAGGAAATTATAATATTCAAAATTGTCCCCAAAATTTCTAATCCCATATAAACAAAAAATACAAAAAAATACAAAACAAAAAATACAGAAAAATACAAAACAAAAAAATAAAAAACAAAAAATATTAATTTATCCACATTTTATCAATTAAATTTCAAACAAAAAAAAACGAAAATAATATTGTAATATAATTTGAAAAAGATTCTCCCGAAAAATATTTTCTCTGTCAAATACAGTTTTTCAATTTCTACATTTTTTCCCGTTTTATTTCACGAAAATCTATTTTATTTATCATTTTCTCCATTTGAAAACTCGTCGAATATTCTAATCAACTTCTGCAGCGTCAACAACAGTAAAATAGGAGGGGAAAAAAAGGGAAAATTTTTAATAATTGTCAGAGAAATAAATTTTTCCCTTCGAATATTTTTCTAATAATAATTTCACGCTCATTTATCATTTGCAATGAGTCTGTTATTCTAATATGATTCCAGCGTAATCCGAATTAATTTAATTTCCATCACAATTGCAAATGCATTCCAATTTCTAATCCTATTTATGTCAGTTCCAGATCTATTTGTAATCACACAGTTCATGTCTGGGTTTTATGTCGAAGACTTTTAGAAGAAAATTTTTTTTAATTTGAATTATATTAGGCACTTTACAATAGGCAGCTATTCATGTGTTTAATTTCAATTTTCAATAACTATTTTATATATTTTTATATTTATTTATTTATTTATTTATATATATATATATATATATATATATATATATATATATATATATATATATATATATATATATATATATATATATATATATATATATATATATATATATATATATATATATATATATATAAATAAATAAATAAATAAATAAATATAAAAATATATATATCAAGTCTATGTTTAGTTATAACGAGATATTTAAGGATTTGCGTTTCAATAAATTTAAAAATATCGTTAAACTCTCTCAGTCAGCTTTTGTGTGTGTTTTGTAGTTGTCGATAATGTAAATTTATTATCCAATAATGTTTATTAAAGAAATTTGAAGAAAATAAAATAGCTTTCCCATATCTAAATGGGTTTGTTCCACTTACAATAAAAAACGGCTCAAGTATTTGATGTTAAATTTAACATTTAAACAAATACATTTAAAAAACAAATTATTGACATTTATGTTATGGGCGATAATGAATTAACATAATTCATGGAATGAGTAGTATACAAATAAAGACCCTGGAATATTATAAATATTTTTATTTAATTTTTTATTATAAAAGTTCTAAAATGAACTCCACAAAATCAGGTAATACAATTTTTTAACAACTTATTTTTTAAATGTTCTTTTACAAATATATGACAAACACAGTGGTATTTAGGCGGAGAGTCGCCAGAATTTAAGAATAAATTAGGCCAAAACTCGCATTGGGTAGGCCTACGGATGTTACTTTACTTTTCACAAATAACAGCAGATCTTAGTTAATGAATCTAATCATCACTACATATAATTCTCACTTTTAGTTCTGCAAACGTTTTTATTATCGGTTTTAATGTTTATTTAATCGGCAATTTCATGGTCAATCTCCAAAGTGGCCAAACGATTATAACAATTTCCCGTGGTAGTGGAACGTAAGAAGTTTTGAATTAATTTTAATTTAAACAAACTCTTTTCCCAACTTGCTACATTTATTAGTATGGTAAGCAGTATTATTAAGGCTCAATACTAAGGTTTAGTGCAACATTTAGTATTGTTATTACCGTATTTGCCCGAATATAACGGAACAATTTTTAACATTTTATTTTTATTAAATTTTGGTTTAAATTAATTAAATTTATTGTCATGAATATAACCTATGTATTACTTTTAATTACCTAACCAAACGCTTATCTGATTGAATTTCCCTTAATTTTAATTTTTTTATGAGTATTTTTTTTCTAAATTCGGGGTCGCGTTATATTCGGGTTAATACGGTAATTTATGTACATTGTTTAGGTTATCATTGTTCCTCAAAAGGCAGAAACCACATAAATTTCTTCTCTTAATTCTACCCATTTGTGTCAACAGAATCGCAACCAGTTAAAATAATTTCCAAGTCCATGCAGTGCTTTTAGTGCCTGATCAACTGTAAAATAAAAAAAAACTATCTTATATTTTTCTTTGAGATCTTTGATCGGTTCATTTTGTGCTTCGTATGAGAACTTGATGTTCTTTCTTACAGGGTGTTGTGGTATTTTTGATTCAAGCTTGTCGCTTGTACATCTAAAACCTAAACAACCTTACCAACATTTTAGTGATTGGAACGATTCCTATAAGTATCTCGTACCCATTGTTTATTTCAGAATGTATAATTCTTTGTCAGCAACATCTATAGTTTTAGAATATCTTAATATTTGGTTCAGTTCTAACCATGGTTTTTGGGCCTGAATATGATTTTTAGAAATTTCATGGTCTTTTAAAGTTTTAACGGAATGCTTACAAATTTTAAAACCCTCTTTTAAAAGAGAATTGATCAAACATTCGAAAATCTTTCAACAAATGCATTATATGCAGTTTTTTTTGAAATAGAGTACACTAGCCAGTCTCTTACAACTTGCTTGCTCCGTTGCTTAAAATTCGTAAATAAAAATGTGCGCTTAATTTTCGACCAGTGTCATAGAAGAAAATTTGTAATTATTCAGTGGCTTAGATGGACCTTCCTTTACCAAATAATTTTATTTTACATCTCGTAAAACTCATGGACATAAAACTTTTATATTGCTTTCATTTGATGGTGGAGTCAAGTTGATTCCAGTTGATTCAGAAATATTGTCTATATTTCGGTTATCATCACTCTCTGACTATGGCGATTCCGTGTTTTCTTTTACAACCGGATTTCATGTGAAGTTTTTGCAACCTTTTTTAGTCTTCATAACTCTTAAAAATGTCAGCTTGTTCATGCCTTTGGGTTTCCCTTTCCATCTTTCGTTTTTTATGGTGGTACCAGATAGGTTTCTTCTTCAGTCGTCAGACATTATCAAACTGATATGTCAAAAAACAGATACCTCCTAATGCTTCAAAGACTTTTCCAGTTTCAATATGTATTATGGATAAACATATCATAATTCTTCGGTTGATGATGAGAAATGGTGATATGGAAAGCAAAATACTGGATCCTTCCATGAGTATTCCATCCATGGGTGGTGAAATATACCAGGGTAAATGAAATACATGTTGATGATCCCTTATCAGGCGTTTTGGAAAGTTCATTAGTATTAGTTAAGCAGGCCCATTATACTTGGTATCTGAAATATTTGATAAAATAGTGTCCGGCGTAGTTGTTTTAAGAATATTTGATTAAGATGCAGTTGTATGGAGAGTATAGGAGAATAAAGATGCAACAGGACATTTCATTCTTTTGCTATTTGAATTTGTAGAAAAAAATCACTTAATGTTTGTTAACATTTCCTATATTACATACACTTGAACGGACAGAATGTTGACACTGGACAGGTTCGGTGAATGGTGATAACACATGCTGAAAATCAACCAATAGCTTCTGCACACAGACAGTCACAGTCATAAGGGGTGTACACTGGTCATGGACCTATACGACGTACCATTACAGAACCAGCTAAAACCAATCACAGCACGTCTTATTACACAGCTGCAACGGGATCAAGTTTTCTTACACTTACACCTATATATTGCCTGGCAGGTAGAAAAATGAAAAAGTATGTAGGTGAAAAGGAATACACTGAATGAAACATATTTAAAAGTATACAAATTTTAAAAATTCACATATTTTGGGAAGTTTTGAGTAGGTCTTATTGAAAATAAGTCATTTTGAAAATAATATTTTTGATGATAAACAATGTTATACAATTTATGAAGGTGCAAAATTGTACAATCAGACATATATTTATAATGATAAGAGACAATTTACTGTATTTTCTTGCTTTCTCAACATATTCTGTTATGCGTTTAATAATATAGATCTACAACATTATTATATTTCTGACACCGCCAACTTCTGAGCAATGGCATTGTATGTCTGACATGAGTCATGTCATGTATTGACGCTAGGCAATCTATGCAAATTTGTACTATCTTTTAAAAATGAGGCATCTGGTGAATATATTATTATTTTAATGAAATTATTCAATAATTTTACCATGCCTCAGAATTAATTTTACCTTATGCTAGCTAGGCGAGATATGGCGTAACTGCCGTCTATTGGTGAGAAATTTCTCATAACTTTAATTCTCTTATTTTTAGTAGATATTTTTAAGCCATTACTTAATCTTATTAAACTATAACTTTTCAATATAATATTACAAAATATGTGAAAATAAATATACAAAATCACAAAGCCTGCCAACTCCAAAGTACAAGGTCAGATTTTGAAAATAACTTTTTATGAAAATAACCGTTTTATAAATAAAATATTTTCAATTTTGACAGCGCCTGACAAGTGTACATGGGTTGGAAGTCAAATGGGATGGGATCAGTAGGGTTGACGTGACCATAACGAGTCATTATATAACAACGTCTGTGGCTTATGTGGAAATTACAATCAAAATCCACTTGATGACTGGATTGTTGGACCGAAATGCAAGCCGTCGGGAGAAGTTGTAAGATTTTAATTTGATTATCTATAAACGTAAAATAATTGTAAGACCGAATTACTGAATTTGTTTGGGGATTCTTGGAGAAATGATAATCCTGTTGACACAGATCCTTTCTGTTCTACCGAAACGTGCATTGAAATACCCAACGAAAAGCCATGTGCTGCAGATATTATGGCGAAAAGTCAGCTGGAATGTCAGCAATTGCGAGATAAATTCGCAGTACCAATTTCTTTCTTTATACTTCCTATTTGTTGTTTTTTAGTCTTGTGAAGTGGTAATGAAAACCTTTAATCAATCTCTGGATGAGTATATCGAAAGTTGTGTATATGATCAATGCTATTCAAATGGCGATCTGACTCAAATGATGTGCAAGACTGCTGAGAGCTTGGCACAGAAATGCTTCGAAGAATATAAAGTAAGAGTGTCGTACAGGAGTAGAAACTTTTGCAGTAAGTTATAAATATTTGTCAATATTTCACAATTATATAATATCATTTTCATACAATTTTGAAAGAGAAATCTTACTCGATACAAAGTAAATTGCACATGTTATTACAAATTTCATTTATATTATCAAAACTCGTTTTAATGATATCCCTTACAGTGAAGTGCTCTCAAAGCGAGTACTATAAAGGAATCGCTTTTCTTTTACTATTTAAAAATATAACTCACACATTCGTCAATATAGTTTAATTCGATTTGAATCAAACTCCTTGGATAAATTTCTTTTTTACCTATCCTTTCTTTTCTGGATTCATTTTTCTATTTGAGTTATGGTAAAATTTAATCCTCCGTCCAAACTAAAGAAAATAATTTTTTTGGTGCCTATGTTACTTTCTCTCCTATAATTCGTCCCTGCTTCCCGGGTTCACCCGGATTTATGTGAGATCAAGTACAAGTGGCACGCCATTCCAAAACATAGTTTCAATTTTTAATCTCAATTTTAATCTCAACCCAATAGAATCGCCCTACGCATTTAAATGGAAATATAAGCTCATTTTTAATTAAAATCAGAAAAAAAGACAGATTATAAATTTATTTTTGCTAAATTCCCAATGTCCTAAAATTTACATCATTTTAATCATACTGAATTTCAACTTTTTTCTTAACGTTGAATATTATTATTATTATTATTATTATTATTATTATTATTATTATTATTATTATTATTATTATTATTATTATTATTATTATTATTATTATTATTATTATTATTATTATTATTATTATTATTATTATTATTATTATTATTATTATTTTTATTATTATTATTATTATGAGAACTTTTTTCAATTTTTACCTCTAATTTCTTTCAGTTTTCATTGTATTTATTAAACTAATTGATTATGAATCAGTAAAAAATCGATGTTTTTTAAGATATTCACGAATTTTCGACACAGCCTTTTTGAAGTGAAAACTCCGGAATATAAAAAAACATCGATATTTTTAATAAATGCAACATTATCATTATCATTATTATTATTATTATTATTATTATTATTATTATTATTATTATTATTATTATTATTATTATTATTATTATTATTATTATTATTATTATTATTATTATTATTATTATTATTATTATTATTATTATTATTATTATTATTATTATTATTATTATTATTATTATTATTATTATTATTATTATTATTATTATTATTATTATTATTATTATTATTATTATTATTATTATTATTATTATTATTATTATTATTATTATTATTATTATTATTATTATTATTATTATTATTATTATTATTATTATTTTTATTATTATTATTATTATAATTATTATTATTATTATTATTATTATTATTATTATTATTATTATTATTATTATTATTATTATTATTATTATTATTATTATTATTATTATTATTATTATCATCGCCATTAAGATTTTTATTTCCAAAATTTTAATCTCAGTTTAAGGAAATAAGAAAAGAAAATATAAAGCTTACTATTTATATTTAATATTTAAAAATTAATTCTGGATAATATTCATGATATAATACATTTATATTTTCATTAATATCCCTGTTGCACGTTTCATATAATCCATCAAAACAAATGAAATATTTAAAAACAATAAAAAATATTTTTCAGAAAATCAATTACATTCAGTGCAGCAATCAATTAATGAATCTTATTTATTACTAATATTACCATTATTATAATTATATAAAAAATCAAATATCAAAATTTATTTAATTCGGCTTCATTTATCGCTTTGATGGACAGATTTCCCTTGCGGTCTCTTTGAAATTGTTTGTAAATTCAATCTTTATTTAGCTAGGTCTGTTATTAAATTCATTGGGGAGGTTAACTACATTGAATTGATAAAAAAATTATAAAGATATTAATTCAATATTTTTAATTCAATATATTTATTATTATTATTATTATTATTATTATTATTATTATTATTATTATTATTATTATTATTATTATTATTATTATTATTATTATTATTATTATTATTATTATAAATATTTTTTTATTATTATTTTAAATATTTTTTGACATATTTAGATATGGCATGTAAGGAAAACATGATTTATTCCGATTGTGCATCTCCCTGTCAACCGACTTGTTATAATAATACCAATTCTATGCTTTGCACGGGCCAGTGCGTAGAAAGTTGTATATGTGCTCCGGGTTACGTTTTAGAAAATGGAAATTGCACCAAACCTGACGCCTGTGGATGCTTGATGGCAGATGGAACGTATTACACTGTAATTTTAATAATTACTTTTGAAGTTTCTAAGTAACATATTTTCACTCTAGAAATTTAAGTATTTTATATTGTATAAATTACTCCTGTTTTCTTTTTGTTTATTTATGAAAATGTTTATAATATTTTTCCCCAACAATTTTCACAGTAATTTTCTCAACAGATATTCCACAATAATAAAAGCGAGAAAATTTTTTTGGAATATTCACAAGTAATAAATAATGGACAACGACAACGACGACGACGACGACTCAGATTAGTGGAATATTGTCTCCATCTCCGTGGCGATGTGAAAATTTGCGTGTCAATAGGCAGACAAAATATTTGGCTAATTATCTCGCCAGCATCCTCAGCATCCTCTTTGGTCATTGAATTTCGTCTTTGAAAAGTCATGCGTGATTGCCTTTGGAAACAAATTTGTTTCAAATATGATTATTATTATTATTATTATTATTATTATTATTATTATTATTATTATTATTATTATTATTATTATTATTATTTATTTTAATATCAGATTTTGTTTGTCTGACAATATTTTAAATGGTTGTGTTGGGATATTATTGAGGGAAAAGTTATTCGTTAAAAATTTTAATTTTTTAAAATTATAATTCTCATTTATTAATGATATTGTTTCTATGATTTCTTTATTTGTGAGATTTTTTTTTAATTTGCTGTTGTCATTAATTATGTCTAATTAATTGCCCATTAATTATTAGTTTAATTTCATTAGAATGGAGAACAACGGACCAATGAAAACTGTTCTGTGAAATGTAGATGTAAAGGAGAAACAGGCCAATTGGAATGCACCAATATTACATGCTCTAATGATGCTTTTTGTGATTTTAAAGACGACGATTACGGCTGTCATTGCAAAAAACGGTTTTATGGGAGACGGAGTTATGTGCAAAGGTAAAGAGTAAAATGAAGTTTAAAGAGTTTTATTTATATAAATTTAATTCACTAGATATCGATGAGTGCTCAAACAATCCGTCAGTGTGTGATTCAAACGCATTTTGTAAAAATACAATCGGATCATATTCTTGTTCATGCAAAGAAGGATTCGAAGGAAATGGAGTTACATGTACAAATATAAATGAATGCTATCCTTTATCTCCATGTGACAACGCGACCGAGGAATGTTTTGATAAAGTGCCTGGATATGAATGTCGCTGTCAGAGAGGTTTCATGAAAAACACTACAACCGGTAAATGTGATGGTAAGTCAATTTTTTTTGAAACACACTTTATTCGACTACACATTTTATTTACAAAGAACCAACATAAAATATCCATTATTTCTGTTTTCTTTCAAAATTTACAACTTCCTCATCCAAGGCACCCGAGGGGTTGGTGTTTTGTCATAAATTAATAGGAATGCAATTACTAAAAAAAAACGGATTCCCTTTAAACAACAATTAAAGTTAATTCTACAAAAAGTCAGAAACGATAATGCATATTTGTAATTAATGTAGATAATTACCTGATTATTAAAAAGCAAAAAAAGAATGATTAGAAATGTTTTGTTTTAAAAAAAGCATTAATAGTAATTGAACTGTGAGAATTAGAGATCATTCAATCTGTTTATGGAGGGAGATTGAATAGAAAAGATTTCCCGAAAAATCGTGCGCATAATTATAAATCCTTGCATAATTATTGGAAACACTTGGATAATAATAATAATATTAATTAGTTGTGATTAAATATGATTATTTTTTTCCCTTTTACAGACAGGAATGAATGTGCTGACACGGGAAATCTGTGTGATCGGGTTTCAACGAATTGCAATAACACCTTTGGCAGTTACCGATGTGATTGTAAATATGGATTCCGACCAAGTCCAGTTGATTCGTTCGTTTGCACCGGTGAGTGAAATTCTAATGATTTCCATTGATTAGCACTGCTTGAATTCGATTTGACATTGAATTTTCTACGCTTCATTGATTTTTTTCTGTTTTTCATAATTTTTTATAGGAAGATTTCAAATTTGTTTCTTCAAAACCGTTTGTTGTTTTATTAGTTTAATTTTTCAAAATATTATTAAAATTAAATTATTAAAATTTTGAAAAAAATAAATAAAGAAATCAACTCGCCCAATAACTTGATATTTCCTTCAAAGATCTAACTTGATTCAAACTCATTGGAAAAATATATTATTATTATTAATATTATTATTATTATTATTATTATTATTATTATTATTATTATTATTATTATTATTATTATTATTATTATTATTATTATTATTATTATTATTATTATTATTATTATTATTATTATTATTATTATTATTAGTATTAGTATTAATAGTATTAAAAGTCATCTTGAGTAGGTACGTTGTAAATATCCTTACTTTTAATTTTTTTCCAGAAAGGAAACCGAATTTATGTCTCCCTCGTGAGATTAAATCTCTGTTTTATATTTCACATGCTAACCTCCTTAATATTGAGATATTTTTTTTCTGCGTAAATATTTTTAAAATAAAATAGGATTTTTATGCTTCCTTCGGCGGAGCTCTCTAAATGCTACGTGTTCTCTGCTTCCTATTCTTCGGAGGTCCTGTTATGAATTGACTCATTTTTTCCTAACCAAAAAACCAATACTTTCTAAATTAAAAACATTCACATTGGATAAAATATAAAAAGTTATTCCTTTAAGATTTTCATATTGCCTTCACAAATTTTCACAACTTTAAATGAGACATTTATCCAGTAAATTTCATAAATCTTCAGTGAGTGAAAGGGTCTAAACGTGGAAATCCAGCCAGTGCAAATTGATTTCCATTAAAAATGAAAGCTAGAATCATTTCTCAAATCCTTCAATTTTTTAAAAGAAAGTTTTTTAAAGAGACATCCTATCCCGCTGTGAAAGCAACTAGAATAACAAAGATTTTTTACCTTATTAATAATATATTATTATTAATTATTAATTATTAACCACATACAGTCTACGATAGTTAAAAAGATTTCAAGGTTTTCCGCTAATAACTAAAAATCGCGAACTACTTACTAATTTTAATAGTAATCCTAATTTTTCCTTAATATTGTAAATTAATAACATTTCAAATGGGTTATCTCTTTTGCGTAATTTGTATTTTATAGGAGTTTTTTTGTGACAAGAATAATTTTTACACCTAAATCCTTTATTTAATTTTCTTGTCTAGTTAAATGTTCTGGGTTAGGCAGAGGTAAGTACATCCTTTGGTATTGACCAGAATGGTCAGTTTCTAATCAAGTACTATCTGAAAAAATGTAAATATTTTGTTGAATTGACTTCTTTTATCCAAATTGTTTCGTGACAAAAAAAATACTAGAGATAATTTCCTGCTTACAACTCCGGTTAAACCATAATCATTTGTCACTTTTCATCGAACCTTGGGATCATAATATTTAATATATGATTGAAAATTAAAAAAATTTATTCCGATGAAAAATGGCCAAATCTCGACTAAATGAAACCGATTCCAAGGATTCATTATTAATTGAAGACCTGTAATTCTTGATGCTTCAACCACATTTCCTGTGATTTTGAAGAGATTACCAGGTTCCCGCATAATTATTGTCAATGTCTGAAAAATAATTAAATATATTCAAACATCTATTATTGTGTTCAATATAATCAAGATTTTTTTTTCATACATTTATATAAGTACAATGCTCCGGAAAAGGTGTTACGAATAGTGCACAGTGCAAATATTTTGATTCTAGTAATGATTACGCTTATAAATCAAGATGATTTCTGTGCGAAAGTTGAGGTGAATGCTCCTTTTCACTCGTAGAACTTTTAATTTTTGTTACCCGATTTTCTCTATGTAAAGAATTAATTTCTAATAAAAATTTCATAGAAATTTATTCTATAAAATATTTTATTTCAACTGATGCACTGCTGAATTATTCTCTACAACACTTTGATTATGTCAATTGATGAAAATAATTATTTAATAAAAATAACTCATCGTTTTGTTTTACTAAATGCATTTGGAATTATCAACTATTTTCCCTTAATCAATTCTATTTCGTGCAGACGTCAACGAGTGCAATCTGGTCCACGAATGCGATAAGAATTATGCCAAATGTACTAACACACCTGGCTCGTACTACTGCACTTGTGACTCCGGTTACCAAGGTGACGGTCGAATTGTACAGATATTGACGAGTGCAGCACGAATAAAGTCTGTCAGAGACCAGACGCCACATGTGTCAATCTGCCTGGCTCTTATGAATGCCGTTGTCTTGATGGAAAGCCTGGCTGTGATGGTATGTTTTTGATTGCTTGACCAGACCACTTCAACATAGGAAATTCTACTCACATCTGATTACTGGGAACAGTCACAATTTCTATTTTTTGTTTTCTCGGCATCGAGAATTTCATTTCTTTATTTTCTTTATTTATTTATCTATAAAATTATTTTTTAGAAATTTTTATAATCTGATTTTCAAGATTTTCAATTTAAAAATTTTTGTTTCATTATCTCGTTTTTCAGTAAACTAAAAGGAAATAAAAATTGTTTTCCTAATCGAATGATGTTGGAAATTTAATGAAAATTAATTATTTTTAATTGGTAGACTTTCAAATTCACATTCAAACTTTTATTATTTCCTGATACGGTTAATTTACAATTAATATTTGTTTTAATGCTATAATTGGAATTAAAATAATTTTGACGGAAATCTAAAGTAATATACACATATATTTTAAATATTTTAATTATTTATTAAATATTAACTTATATTTATTTTATTATTATTAATATTATTATTAATATTATTATTATTTTATTTATTATTATATATTATTATTATTATTATTATTATTATTTTATTATTATTATTATTATTATTATTATTATTATTATTATTATTATTATTATTATTAATTATTATTATATTATTATTATTATTATTCTTATTATTATTATTATTATTAGGAGACAATCCTTGTAATACAGTACACTGTGAAAGGTCGAATGAAATATGTTATCTTGGCCAATGTTTTTGTAAACGCGGATATCAAAACAATATCACAACAAATAATTGTGAAGGTAAACATTTTAAAAAGTGATATTTTGCGATATATCATAATTTAATAATTTCAATTATTATTATAATTAATTTTAAATATTATGATTAAAATTGTAATTACTAATAATCAGAAATATTTTGATGGGTCAGACCTCATTTATATTCGTTGATCATAAAATATTGACAGAAGCACAATGAGGAAGCTACAAAAAAGTATTCCCAGTGTTCGATTTCAAGTTGCATTTGCGTACTCTCCTGGGAGTCTGGTTATTCTCAATGTTTTGTAGTTAACTATTCCAAAAAAAATTAAGTTTTTTCATCATAATTTTTTCTCCACACATTGTTCTAATTGCGGACTTAATATGAAAAATTGGCCACTGTATTTTGAGAAGACTGTTAATTTTTTCGGATTATTATAAACTTGACTAATTTTTATTTAACTTTTTTTGTTGTACTGGAAATCTTCAATTGTTGTTCAATATGAAGCGTTTTTAATGAAAAATTGATTTTCCAATGATTTCCAGTGGGTAGTTTTGATAACATTTGATTCCTTGTCAAGTGAGGTGAGCAATTAAAATAAAATTTCTTTCATTCTATCGTTGAAGTTTTTTAATAATTATGAGGAGTTGAAAACG
>CAUHTR010000303.1:0-32856 GCA_959609185.1 Schmidtea polychroa
AGACACAAATTTTTATGTTGTCTCGCTCAGTTACTAAATCTAGTAGTACCCTTATTGATAATCCATTATGAGCAGCCAAATGTAGATGTTTCAATATTTGGAACGTATTTTTTCTTATCTCCAAGAATTTGCAACATTTCTTTAATTGTATAAAATGATGGTTTCTTGGTATCAGCATTAATTAAATGTTAAATGATAATTTAAGCCTTTTGCTGCAAATTATATATTTAATAAAATAAAAGAATTTTCAACTATAAAATTAATTCTTTTCAATTTCTTGGAATTTATTTGATTAAATTTTCAAATGTTTTTGATTTTTCTCTTTTATTTCTTTCTTATTGGTTTAAAATATACTAAATCAAATATAAAACTTTTTTTAATTAGATTTCCTTTGAATTTCAAAACAAAACAATAAAATAGATTTTAAGTATTTAAAGCTTCTATAATCAGCTCAAATAAAATTCTTTTAATAAATAATATGATAAAATATTTATAAAAATATACTTTCCGACAACTATTTTACATACGCAATTTAAAATTTTTTTTAACATATATTTTTATTTTCATTCCTAATGATCTCTAAAAGTATTTGATCTAGTTTTTCTATATTATTTTTAAATTATTATTTTTTAAAAGAAAATATTCTTCTTTAGTGATGATTGTTGGCCGTCTGTTTATGATGAGAATTGCTTCTTTAAATCTGATATTTTTCTTTTGGATGTTTCCATTGGCTAATATTTCAATTGAAATATTTTTTTCTTTCCTTCCTTGGTTGAAAATGTTGGAGGTGTCTGTATAACGAAGATTTTCTACCAGGATCTAAATCTTCTTTAACCCTTTAGATGCGAGATGCGGATAAATCCGAAAACTATTGAATATAGCTTTGTTTCTACTTTTAACAGCCCTTTGGGGTAAAATAATTTTTTAATATATACTGAATTTGTTCACTTGGTCCTTCTGTACGTGTTTCAAATCAAAATTATATCTCTAACTTTTTTTCGACGGATAATTGACACATTTCCTAACTTTTTATGAAATTTAATTCCGCACCTAAAGAATTAACTCTTTTGTGCAAGTTCTGGAGCGTACTTCCAATGTATATTTCTTTGTATACATTACACGTAGTAGATTACTTTTTTCTCAATTAAACGGCTTAGATAAATGAATAATTTATGATTTTGGTGTAGAGAATCTGAGAGCTATTTAATAACGATAGTAGTATACGATCAAGTACACAATCAGGTGTGCTTTACGTATTTAAAAATGAAGATAACTTCATTTTCTATATTTTCCTGGTGTCGTTAGGATCTTGATCATCTGGTTCTCCTTCATAGCATTCCCCTATCTGGGCCACGTATCGATCCTTTTCCCATTGTTTCGCTTGTTGAATATCATAACATTCATGTTTAAAATGGCCATTTCTTTTATAGTGACTACATATTATACTGTAACTTTCAGCTTGTATATGATCCTCTTCGCGATATGATCAACTTCTCCTGGGTATGTTTTCCCAGTTTCTATCGGTTTCTTTCTATTGTCTGTAATTTTCATTTGTAATATTACCTGATCTCAATTGCTGTTAAAATCTTGGCACTTTATTTTCCATCTTAAAAGCATTTCAGTGCCTTTTGTATTGAATCTTTGTTGAAGAATTGTTTATCGTTTCTTATTTGAGTTGTTCATTGCTGTCATTTTTTAAAAAGATTGATGTAATTGCATAGTTCATAGTTGGATGTATTGTGGTCAAATCGCTTTACATTTGATTTATTTTTTACTTCTTCATTTCTTTCTTTATTTCTATAATTTCTGCATTTTTATACTTTTCAGTTTCTGATCATCTAAGCAGTGTTACGCAAACCTTTTTGCTAAATTGAAAAAAAATCTTGCGGCAAACCTTTCCCTACGTCGAATTAAATATTTTTGCAATTTCGAAATAATAACTTAAGTAATTTGTGAAATATTTTTATTGAAAGGAAGCAAAAATGTTTATTTCAATCGCCTCATTTGAGAGAGTTGTATAGCATAACAACCAATTTGGAATCGAGTTGTCGCTTTCGGATGTAATAAAACCAAATTTGAGATAAGAATGATCGTATTTGCGTTTCAATGAGCTTTGTTTGCTTGCTTTTATTGTCATACTTTTCTTTTTACTAAATATCTTGAGATCGATTTACGTGCTTTTCCATTATTTACACTTCAAAATATTTTAAACTAAATATATTCAATGAGTATATTTCAAATTACTGAATTGTCTGTTAAAATTCAATATTTACTGATTTTAAAATTTCAACAAATTTTTACCAAATTACAAAAAAACGTTAGCAATTTTAAATATTTGAAAAATACTTGAAGCAACTGAGGAGGTAAAATTGGCGGGGTTGGGGATTTTTCATTTCCAATTTCAGATAGAAGGGTTTTTGAGGTAGTTCTTGACTATAGCTACCAGGTGGAGAACTACTTTGCAAATGATTTTCATTATCTCCATCTTTGGGTTTATTAGATTCATTTAAATCAACTGGAGATTTTAATGGGACAGATGCTGCAATACTCTGCCGTACATTATTTGTTTTGCTTGCTTTTATTTTCACCCATTTCCTTTTAGTCGATATACTGAGATCGATTCACGTACTTTTCCATTATTTACGCTTCAAAATATTTTAAACTAAATATATTCAATGCGTATATATTTCAAATTACTGAAGATTTAATCTTTCGTGGAATACAATTTCAATATTGTCCGTTAAAATTCAATATTTACTGATTTTAAAATTTCAACAAATTTTTATCAAATTATAAAAAACGTTAGCAATTTTAAATATTTGACAAATGCTTCGCGACACACCATAAATATCTTACGGCAAACCAATTGCTTAACACTGATCTAAAGTATGTTGCGACAAAGATACTATTAATTCTTTCTCTCTAAAATTATATCTCAAAATATTAATGGCCAACTTGTCACTTTTTCTAATAGATTCGGTTGCTAAGTTCTTATTCAATAAGATAAGGCAATACTCAAATCTGAAGCTAACGTTGCAGGTTTCTTAAATAAAGCTTCTAAGCATTTTTATTATCATTTACTGGTTCTAATTCTTCATATTTCTTTACTACTTCAATTGATAAAAATGTTTTCACAAACGTTGATTTGAGTTTTTCGAATATCTGCGATAGGTGAAAATCTTTCAACTTCTTCAATAAAATTTTCTAAATCGTCTTTTGGTTTAAAGAATTCTAGTGACTTAATGAACTGTATTATTGGTCCTGGTGTTATAGTCATTTTTGAATTAGAACGCGTCATTTTGAATTCAAGCCCAAAAAAGTATATATTATTTAAACAACATTAGAAATTGTTAGAGAATTAATGTTTTTTATATTTTGAGTAATTCATTCCTCTCATTAATTAAATATAACTAATCATTGAATAAATATATAAATATTCTCCTTGCATCATTCAAGAAAGCTTTTTTCATTATTAAGAAATGTTGCAAGAAGAATAAAAAATAAAAATTACTCACTTTTATCGATAAAGCGTACATATGATTAATCATGACATGATTAGGTTGCGGTAATAAATTAGGATCACAGTGAACCCCAGTTTCTTTATTTAAAATGACCTAAATCTCAGGTATAAAATAAACCAACTCAGTTTTGAAAAATACTTGAAGCAACTGAGGAGGCAAAAGTGGCGGGGTTGGGGATTTTTCATTTCCAATTTCGGATAGAAGAGTTTTTTGAGGTAGTTCTTGACTATAGCTACCAGGTGGAGAACTACTTTGCAAATGATTTTCATTATCTCCATCTTTGGGTTTATTAGATTCATTTAAACCAACTGGAGATTTTAATGGGACAGATGTTGCAATACTTTGCCGTACATTATTGGAACTATTCTTTGAATTAGCAATATCATCCTTAAGAGCTTCAAGAACATCAAAATCACTGGACTTCACTGAGATCACATTGTTTTGCGATCCGTTATCATTGTTAGCTATATGCTTGTTAAAAATGAATTATTCATTATAAAAATGAAAGTAAGATGACGAATGTTAATATTGGTGAGATTTACCTAAAATTTTGCTATCTTTTAATCTTGTAACTTTAAATTTTTTTTAGTTTAGTTAGATATGTTTAGGGATGAGTATTTTATCATTTACCATTAATAAAACTTATTTTTTATAATAATTGACATCAAAACAAAAAAAATGAAATGAACATCAAATTTTTCCAATTACTATAGGAATGTATTATTAATGAAAATTATGTTATAAACTGGAATACAATAAAATTCGACCTATTAGATGACTTTTATCAATCATGAAATTTTTAATTTAAGAATTAATTTATAAATATTAAGCTTAACCCGTTTTAGCTTAACGTCTTACATATAGTATAGCTAATCAAAAAGCATTTACTTGGTCCTAACACCTCTGGAAAACTTTATTCTTCGATATTTAATGGAAGGAAATCACGAAGAAAATCAAGTTGTTTCATTGTTTAAGTGTCTGGTGTAACTTTAAACTTAAACATTTTCTCGAAAATTAAATTTGAAATATCAAGATTATTTAATGATAAAATCATTACATTTATCATAAATTATTATATTATAATGTGTTTATTAATTTACTAATGTTTGAATTAAATATTTTATGAGTCTTTCGGTAAATAGGACGTTAGGACAATAGTGTGACATTTTGTAAATTTATTTTAGGCATCTACAAGTTTATTAATGATTCGACTCGCAGTAATTTTCAGTCACGCATGCTATGTATCACAGTTAATAACACATGACGTTTCTCCAACACAGGGTCGTCGGAAGCATGGTAGGCCATTGACGATTCAAGAATCATTACTCTTGGATCATTATGTTGTGGCTCAAGAGGTACAAACTCGATGCCCATACTGTTATAAAAAAACAACCACAAGGTGTGAGTAGTGTGATGTTTGTGTCAATGTAAAGAGTTTTAAGAACTATCATATTCAGTACAGGTTATATTATTATAGGTAAGGTACATTTTCGGAGATGAATTGTCAGTTGACACATATTATCCAAGTGTTCTATATGTGTAGGATGTGTGTATCTAACGTCCGGGGTAGCCTCAGATTAGCCATTTTGACAAATTTGTTTTCAGAGTGATTATGAACAACGCCAATCAACCAAATTTCAAAAAAAGTGGTTATCATCACTTTGGTTAATTATTTTATTTTTGTTTATTTAAATTGTCGAAATCTTTTGAATGGAGATGGATTTATTTGTAAAGTTTTATTTGTAATTTGATATCAATTTTGTATAATTTTATAAGTCTTAAATAAATAATTTTTATAAAGCAAAAAAGTAATAAATATGAAATAATCTTTGTTACAAATAGCAAAAAATAAAACCCTTGACGATAAAGAAATAAACCTCGCAATAATAATAATTTCTATTTTTCGAAAAATGAGGTATGATACAATAAAATGTATAATGAAATAGTCACAGAATTCAGTGAATCTTGAAAATTTTAAAATGTTGTTTTTAATGATAAAACGACTTGATAAAAATTTCTTTTTGATATAACCAACCATTTGAATTCTAGATTATAATAATCACAAATTTCAAATTGGAAAATAGGTGTATTGTGAATTTAAATTGAAAATCAAATTCTAGGTAAAATGTTAAAATCGATTTGGTCCAGGTTATTATTAGACAAATGAATAAGTTAAATAACAAATAACAAAATGTGCTAATTTACATTAAAGAAGCTCAACTATTAGAATGATGTAAAAATGTATTTTAATATCAAAAGATAAAAATAAATTTATTAATCAATTTTCAAAGAATTTTTGAGAATAAATATTTTCAAATGAGCCGTCAATTGATTAACTTTCATCAATTTAACATAATTTTGTCCATCAAGAGTTTCGTTATTGATAATTTATTATATTTTTAAAAATGATTGATGCAGAAAATATATTGATTTATATTGTATTTTGATTTATTACAAAATATTGATATATTTTTTAAAAGTTTAATCAATAAATTTATGATTTATTACACAAGAAATCCTATAATAAAAAAGCGCATGTGCCACGATAGAAATAATGTACACTAATGGTTCTCAAACTTTCCTTTGCCACGGAACGTTTTTAAGCATTGAAAAATTAAAAGAAAGTATAGAAAATTAATAAATTTTTATGCATTATTTTAAGATTTATATTCCAAAATGTATCAACTTTTTGAACTTCAAATTGAGAATAAACAATTTCAAAGTTAGCAGTCTTGTGGAATAATAATTCATGTATTTTTATTAATGTAATTTTCTGTGTAAGCAATTAATTCACCAAAAAACACAAGAGGGCATTTAAAAAACCCAGGACGAAAGAGCTTATGCGCCGATGTTTTCGTAATGCTTAAAATACATACTAAACATTCAGTTAATAATGATTGATAATGCTCCTTGTCATGCCACCTTTGAGGAAGTATTTCAAGATGGATTTCTTAATTATCATTTACTAGAATTTGGTCAAACCTAAAAGCTGGAATCAAAATGATCTATGTATTCTGTGAAGTTTCGAATAACTCCTAAATTAAAACTTAATATAATCCAATTTTTGAAGGTGACAGTTGCAATGATTCTTCTTTTTCTTGGCACATTTTTCTGAAAAGTCCTCTTTTTGTATTTTAAATAATATTTTCACTCTTTTGTAAATAATAATTTAATAAATAAATTGATATAATAATTTAATTATAAATAAATTGATATAATTTTTAAATTTAGATAATTCAATATAATGTTAGTGAATATAGTTATTGATAAAAATTTTACTTTATTGTAAATATAATTATACTCGAATTATATCACCAGTACATATTCAAATACCGCTAATCTTAGTTGGTGTAATCATATTAAATTTGACACAAACCAATTTTCGTCTACAGCGGCCAGGAAATACAATTGAGGAAAGCATATGGAAAATTACTCTTCCTAATTGTATCAAGAATATCGTACATATCCAAATATTTATACCGGACGCAATAAATATGATGGAAATGTTTTAATTGTTAAAAATTAAATTATAATGCATAATATATTTTTGAATAAACAAAATATATTAACTTGCACTGTAATTTTTTAATTCTCAATTTGAAGTTGAAAAGGCACTGATGTTAAACCTGTTTAATAAGTAAGTTTATTTAAATATAAAAAGTTATGCACCAGTCAAGTTCATCAGCATTAAAAATTTTCATCGTTTGGAACTGTGAATGGCTCATTTATAAAGATGTTAAGATTCTTAATATTCCATAGATCTCATTTTATTAATTATTATAATTCATTTTAATTGTATTTAAATCATCGGTTTTCATCTAATTGTCAAAATTCCATTTATTTCTAAAGCATTTTATTTAATTCTTTAAAATACATAGTGATATTATATTTTTTGCGAATAAATATTCGGCTATCCAACAATTAATTCGTTGAGGTAGTTGGTGAAATTAAATATTACCAATTATTGATTTGGCTGCAAATGTGCCTTGAAATATTAACAACAATGATAAGTTCTCGATATTATCAATATTTATTGTCTATCACCTTTATAATTGACTTCATTTCTGTTAATACAATTACACAAAAGTTTCACCACTCAAAACTCGAAACTTCTTCAATTGAACTTCCTCGAGATGCTTGTATCATTTATGTTTGTTTTCTTTAATCCCTGAATTACTGTTTCTACACTTTTATAGTTTTCTCCAAATATTTTGTACAATTTTTTATACCTCGCTTTTAGGTTTTATTCTGTTTTCTCGATTTGAGTCCCTTCTTATAGTTTGTTATTTGCTGGCACTTAAAGATAATTTCAATGTTGTTTTCATTTTCTTATTTTTACCTCAAGCACTTGTCGAGATAAAGCAATTCCATTTTCATTTTGCTATTTGTTTTCTTTTTTCAATTTGTACTTGTTAATTAATAGAAACCTTGTCGTATTTCATTGTTTGATTTAATTGATTTTTTTACTATTCCCTTTCCACTTTTCAATTTCTTCCCCTCATTTCAACTTTTCAGAATTATAGAGTAACATAACTTTATTTTATATATTTACCTCTTACTCATTTTTGCTCACTTTAATAATAATTGTTTAATTTTATATTGCATCTTTGATTGATTCACAAATGTAAAAAATATAATGTGCATTTTCTAAATATTAATGAAGGAAGTTGGAATAAATGAAGCAATTTTGGAGGTTTCATTTCGACTTTCAGTTCTTAGAATAAAATATTGCGTATTGGGGACTGTTCGGTAAAATTGATGTTCATCTTACCCTATTCGCTGCGAAGTTAAAGGACAAGCAGCACGATTAGTGTACGGTGTTAGAAAAGCTGTAAACGTATAGGATACAATTGTGGCACATTAGACTAGTTTCGTAGATTTACGGGAGTAGCATCGTAAGGGTTAAATAAAAAATCTGGGATTTGTTGCTCGTCTCAGTGGAATGGATGTCATCTATCGTATTATATGTGATTATTGTTTCTATTTAAACAAAAATGAAATCTAATAGTTTCGCAACAATCTTATTAATGCAAAAATTATAGAAAATATTGTAATTAATAGCAGGTCTCTCTCCGTCAGATTAGCAAGTTATTTAGCTTGGGTTAGCACGCAGGATACACAAAGTATGGTGTTAAAGTATTTTTATCGACCAGTTTTTTTCAATCGTTGTTTTCCTTTGTTTGGGTGGTGTTCACATGTTGTCTTCGGTATGTAATTTTGATAAATTCTTGTGTTGCATGTTAACAACCTTTATTAATAATTGGAACAATATAGTAAGCTTGTTGTTTCCCGCCTCTAGAGCCCTGCGTTTGTGAATAGTTTTAGTGTTAGTTGTCGGTGGTTTATTTAATCAATAACTACTATCTGACTTCGAGCGTGTTTTATTCAACAATAACGAATTCCGAATAACTTTATTGAATACCACAAATGTTTACAATGAGAATAACGCATGTTACTCAACGCAGCTCAAACGTATTCGGGTGCGTATTACAACTTTAAGGAACACTTTAGATGAACGACCACGTAGCTACTGCTAGTGACTGATACCTCCCAGAATTGATACGGTTTCCTTCCTGCCTTGACACAGGACTTTAACAATTTCTGGTTGTTAGTTCTATCATCGCTGACCTATTACTGATTTAACAATTTTATTCCGTTTCTGTTTCTCTTTTGGCTAATTCGTTTTATCCTTTATTAAATACGGTTTCGATTTCACCTCTTCTCAATATTTCGTCTTCTATAAACTCTCTAATTTTGCTTTTCCAACAAATTTTCTTCTGTCTTTTGCAATTAGTGTTTTTCTTTTATACCATGCCATTTCCTTACACTATAGATAATTATCTCGTTTTCCCGCACATTCCTAATTCCCGCATTATTTCTGACATCTATCAAGACATATCATTTTATTTCGTTTTTCTTTTCGATGTTTCCTACTGTTCCAGTGATTTATTCATTATCTCATCTAAATTTTTAAGATAAGGGATTTCCATTTTGTTTTCATTTGAATTTGCACTTATTAATTAAGAACGACCTCGTCACGTTTCGTTATTCAATATCATCTATATATATACAGGGTGGGCCAAAAGTAACGCTCTATTTTATTTTTTTAATAACTATCAACAGAACATATATAGACACCAACAGCTTTAAAAATAAAATAAATAAAAAATTAAAATATTGAAAATATTATTTTTTAAATATTATATTTTTGAGTATTTTTCCATCACATCGTTGGCATTCTCGAGCTCGATCAACCACATTTTCCATTACCCGCTTCAAAATTTCTGGCGAAATGGCCGATATTTCTCGTTGAATATTTCCTTTAAGTTCAGTAATAGTTTGTGGGTTATTAGAATATACTCTATCCTTCAAATAGCCCCACAAGAAAAAGTCACAAGCTGTTAGATCAGGTGATCGCGGAGGCCAAATTAGTGGAGTTCTTCGGGAAAATATCCGATTTCCAAAATTAGTCTGCAAAAGTTCTAAAGTTTCGTTTGTTGTGTGGCAGGTGGCTCCATCTTGCTGGAAATATAAATCGGGCATATCTTTGAGAAGGATGTTATTCCACACCAAACTGTGCATCTTAGAGGATGTGCTTGACGTTCAATGATAACTTCAGGATTTTCCTTTCCCCAAAACCGCATATTTTGTCGATTTACATATCCACCAAGTTCAAAATGAGCTTCGTCTGACATCATAAGTTTATGAATAAAACTTTGATCTTTATTAAAAATCGACAAAAGTTTGTTTGCATATTCAAGCCTTTTTGAATAATCTCCAGTATTTAATTTTTAGCTGATTTGAACCTTATATGCTGCCATCTCTAAATCAATTGCTAAAATTCTTCTTAGTGACGTTCTTGATATCCCAAGTTCTGAAGATCGTCTCCTTGTTGATGTTTGTGGTTGAAGTCTAACACTATCCTCAACGGACTCAATCGTATCTGAAATTCTGATAGACCTTGGTCGTCCTATCTTTGGAAGGTTTATAACAGATCCCGATGTTTCAAACTTTGATACAAGTCGAAAAATAGTGGATCTTGAAGGATATTTTGATACATTAAAATATTTTGCAAACGATCTTTGAGTCAGAATAATCGACTTTCCGTTAGAATAATACATTTCTATCAGTTTGGTATATATATATTTTTTTGCTATATCTTTTTTTCTCTTTTTTTGCTATCTCGTTTTTTTGCTATATCTTTTATTCTCTTTTTTTGCTATCTCGTTTTTTTGCTATATCTTTTTTTCTCTTTTTTTGCTATCTCGTTTTTTTGCTATATCTTTTTCGATTTCCAATTTTTTCGCTTCATTCATTTTTTTTCTAATTTGAAAGCATTACATCATTTATTTTAGCCATTTTCATTTTTCAAAATTATTTAATTTTTTGCTATTCAGCTATCCTTAACATTAGTGAAGATTGGCATGAAGTTTATCGGAAATATAAGTAGCAGATTGGGACGTAGCCAAATTTTAGAAATAACTCAATGAATAATTTTCATCGTGTTTTCAAAAAAACAAATTAGTATGGATAATTAAAAAAAATGTATTTAAAAACATTAACAAACAAACCATTCACTACAGATGTAAAATCAGAGGTGGGTAACCAGTGGATTCTCCAATAATCGTTAATTTCCAACAAGTTATAAAACCATAAACTGTTAATAACAAATAATTAAGGAACATTTTATCTTTTCCTGTGTTGTTGTTGGAGTGAGAAATTTTTTGCTTCAAAAGTCATAATCTAATACTCAATTAAAACACCTGGGCATGAATTAAATCATGTCTTTCATATTTAAATATAAATTATATTTTTAATAAATAAATTATGCATATATTACCGTAATAATAGTAAATCAAAATTAAATTAAAATCTCATAATAAAATTTCAATTATTATTTATTATTTACTTGTTTATTGTCAATTTTCCAAACTCCGTCAACTATGAATTTATATTGATGTTCACCTTTTGGCAATTCAACAATTGTATAAAAGTTGTGTTTGCTTAAATTATTTTTTAATTTAAAATAATCCCGGTTTAAAAACACCTTTTAACCATTGGAATTTTAGCTTTCCACAAATTGAAGCTACCACTTAAAAATACGTCTTTGCCACCACCTTCCCATTTAAAAACAGTAGGTATTGTTTTATTTTCAGAATCAATTCCATCTAAACACATCGACGGATGCGATTCATGCAATTTTGCTTCTCGAAATTTAGCTTCAATATCTGAAACATCAGCTTCAGAAAGAATTTTAGAAATAGCATCTATTTCATAAACATCCTGACGAGCAACTATTAATTAACAGAATAAACTAATTAAATTACAACTTGAGTAGGTTGAACAATCAATTTCTTTTTGGCTGAATGATTTCCAGTATGTATGTTTTGTCCAAAAGATAAAATATCTCTATTTATACCAACTTCTTCTTCATTAGAACCTCTTCTTTTACTACCACTTGGAGCATTACCCATTAGAGATAAATGACTTTGATAATATTACATCAATTAATATTATTAAAAATTTTAATAGATTTAAGTTAAAATTATTATTTTAACGTCAAATTTTAAGGAAATATTTAATTACATGTAATTATTAAAACAACCAAATTAAATCGATTGTACACAAAAAATGATATATTACATTTTAAATTTTTTTGACCTATCTAAGTTTTTTATTGAAAAATATACACCAACCTAAAAAAATTATGGAGCCAGTAAATTTGCATTTTTCATATTGCTTCATAAAAAATGTAGAATTTTAACGGCTTTCATTTATTTATTCTTACATTTTCTTGTGTCATTTGGAGCCTAAACAATTTTTTTTAATTCGATTTTTTTCTTAATTATCTTTTTTGGACCTATAGTAAACCTACTATCCTAAGAGATTATACCATGTGCGTGGCTAATCAATAAATTCTTCTATTTTTGTTGATTTTCATATTTATATTTTAAGAGTCATCCTTTAAAACTTCTCGGCTCTTTCAATTTTTCCTAAACTTTTTAATGTTTGCCGCTTTCGAAGTTGCTGCGATTCTCATTGAAAGAGATCCTTTTGACTTGTGTGATAACTTTTATAATATGCTCGATATTGCTTCTTATAATTTGCAAGTGTTATAAGAAGAAAAAATATCCGGAAATCTCGAGAAAAAATGAGACAAGAGGAAGGATATAATTCTCGTAGACCAAGTAATGTGTAATCGGAAGTCAAAAGCTTAATGTTATAAAACGAAAAATGCTGTTTGTATGGCGCATTTTCTATATATTTGCTTAAATTGTATATAAGTTCTTATTAAATTTGTTTTCAAAAATTTTAGTTTATTAAATCCAAATCGATTTAATAGGGTGTAAATTCTGTTAGTGCACAAGAGTTAAGATGCAGCACTTTTTGATCCTAAATCAAAAAATCATAGAATTCAAATTAGGAAAACGGGTCAGGTGCAAATGAGATGATTGGGAAGACCGTGTCGAAAATGGATTTATATGATTATATCCTGAAAGGATCGAAATGCAAGAAAATTTACAAAAACAGAAAATCATTAATTAGTTAATTAATTAATTAAGGAAATCCCGAGTTAAGCAAACAGAAAGACAAGTAAACATACTCATAATTGGAAAATATTATTATGACATCATGAGTAATTGGAAATGGAAAAAGATTACCACAAATGGGACACTGGGTTGAACAATTAATTATTTTCTTCAAAAACGAGAAAATGAAAAAGATCGCGAGGCAAAGATTGTCAAGGAGAAATGACTTAGTTAAAACATCATTAATCGATGCGATTATTTTAACTATACAAAACAATAATGCGCATTTTACCACAGGCAGGGAAGAACAAAATGAGAGTAGGAAAAAAGAAAATTGTTTAAATTAGACGAAAGATTAATGGAAGAGAAAAAGAAAGGATCAAGTTAAGTCAAAGGATTTAGGGAAAGAGGTGATTGTTGTAGGAAGTGCAGAATCAAAACAATCACAGAGAGACTTGTTGAATAGTCAGAATATGCATTTTATAGCGATTTTCAGAGTTTTATGTAGTGTAGATTTTACGAATTTGAATACAAATATACGTTGAGTATTGTTTATCTTATTGTTTTTACAGAACACGAGGCGTCAGGAACACCGACTTTAATATTTATTTATTTGAAAATTCAACATTAATATAAATGCTTATAAATATTTCTTAGCTATAATATAAGAATATTAAATATACACTTTAATCAAATGAATTTACACTTTTAGATAAGGTTAGCAGAGATAAATATCCCTTTTGTGGATAAGGTTTTAGGTAATTCACAAATTGGAAATTTTTTTAAAATGCAAAGTTAATTATACCGTTTTCTCGAAAAATATAAATTTTAACAATTTCCTAATTTCTTGACTAACTTTTTAAGTATTCTTTTGTATTACGCTAATATACGCTAATATACCAAAAAACAAATTAATTTAAAAATAAGTACCTGTGTTTTCACTTTCATTGATACGACTTTCCTTTAATTTTTATTATAATTATGTTGGATTATTATTGGTAAAGTCGGTAATGAATTTGAATCTTCGTGCTCTTTGTTTCAATTATTAAAATAAGACCAAACACAGATTGCTTTATTAAACATAACTAAATTCGATACTCTTACACTCCTATTTGATCTGCACTCTTCTATAAAAATTAAAAAATAAAGTAACCAACGAGAGGCCGACTTCTTATTATATTTTGAATCTGATTTTTCCTTTAATAAATTTGATTTTACGATAGCCTCGCTCCATTACTCTTTGATCTTTTTTAATCAACTATTTAATTAATTTTTCTGTTCTCTTTTGTAAGAATCTCTATGTTAATGTTGTTTCTTTTTATACAGATTTTAATCTTCTGATTATTGTAATTAAATAATCAAATTGGCCAGCGACTAAAATCTACTCAAAACCAAAAGATTAAGCAGATGATTTCTCGGCTTTGTTCAAAAATCTCGTTCTGCTAATTCAAAACTGATCATCTTTAAATGATTTTAAAGACACGCTTAATTTTTTATTCTCTTAATTACCGCTCGGGTTTCTACAATGGTTTGAGATCTCCATATATCTAATAACTTTTTTTAATTTCTATTTTTGAATCGTTTTATGGGAACCTTATTGTTTTTTTATTATTATATCTGCATTTGTCTCATTATTTATTATCATATATACCCGCTCCCTTCAAAATCCGTCAATTTTTAATTTTTCTGCTTTAATTTTAATTTATTTTATATAGCGTACCATTTAGTTTCTTTTTATTGTGTCAACATAGTATCCGCATCTGTGCCGAAAAATGTTAATACCATCAGCATTTGTTCACTTTTTGCAAGCACGCTGAGAGGTGTAGTATATTTTATGATTTAGTATTTTCATAATTCCTATAAAAATACATAGCACAAGACTTCATGGACCGATTGGGAATTCGAAAAATTAGAATTAATATTTTCTGAAATGTAATGCATCATTTGAAGATAGGAAAAGACAAGCAAGAGTTTTCAAATTTAAGAAATAAAAGAATAATAAATGTGTTATTTACAAATATAGAAAAATTATAAAATTAATTAATTAATAATAAATTTTAATTAATTAATGAAAAATGCTAATTTAGCAAAATCAAATGACGTTTAAACAATCTAAATAAATAAAAATAGATGTTTTAAAGGAATTGAAGTTTGTCTAAATATTGATAATTCAATTAGAAACACGTTAAAAAAGCAAAAATTTAATTAAATGTTATTTTTTCTGTTAGGAAATTTCTATAAATTCCAAATTTACTATTGAAACAAAATATTTAAAATGATCTTGAAAATTGGAGTAATTTGTTTCTTACTAATAACATTGTTTAGTTTGTGCTCTGCTCAATGTGGATGTACGCAGAAAGTAATTGATATTTTATTAGTTTAATTTTAAATAATTTCTGATAATTTAAACAGGGAATTAAAATTGCGGACTTCAATGTTGGAGACATGGTTCTTAGCCCTGTCGAAATCCTGAAGATAAATGGGGTTAAATTTATAAAAATGAAATATTAAAAATTAAATGATAAAGATTATTTTAAAATTTATTTCCGATAATTCAAATTATTTATTGGAATTTTAACTATTTTATTTGTTATTAAAATTAGAAATATAAATATAATTTATTACTTTAGTATAAAGCAGCTGATGGAGAGAAATGGCCAAAAAATGAACTGCGATACACATTCGACCCGTCTTTTGGTTATTTAATAAAACAAAAATATATTTATTTTAATTTTCATTAGCTGATAAAAACAAAAAATCAGTCAGAGACTTTCTTAAAACGTATGAAAAAGAATTAGGAAACTGTATAAAATTTAAGGAAGAAAAAAGCGGTGTCTTTGCAACTGTTGTCAGCGGGGGAGGTTGCTCAGCTAATGTTGGATATAATTCAAATTATCCTCTACGAATTACGCTTGCTGACCCCTGTGTTAATAAAAGAAATGTTAAGCATGAATTTACCCATTCTCTCGGATTTCAACACGAACATACTCGACCAGATAGAGACGAGAATTTGAACATTCAGTTTCAAAATGTTAAAAATGCTCGTATGTTTATTAAATTACAAGTTATAATTTCATATTTCTAATATTTTAGTGTGCGGAAATTTTTATTTGTGTCAAGGATGCAAAACGACAACTCCTTATGATTTTGACAGCATCATGCAATATCCTTCGGAAGCTTTTACATGTAACGGTAAGGAAACGATATTAAGAAAGAATGGTGGTAAAATAGCTTTTAATATGGAAGTAACCAAAAATGATGCTAAAAAAGTTCGAGACTATTATGGATGTGCTTAAATAAAGTTTCAAAATAAAGTTAATTCATCAATTCTTTTTATAAAATAAAGACTTAATCAATTATGTTTATTTTCAATTTTTATTACTCCGAGGAAGACAATAAATTTAAACAACTTGTTTCAATTAAATTGTTGGGATATTAAAATGTTTGTCATGGGACTAAAGGTTGATCTGACTCCTCGTGTTCAGCAGTAAAACTCAGATCCCAACAAAATCTTTATTTTCACATTGTACAAACTCTTTTCCTTTAATGTTAAAACACCTGGGTAAATGCCCTATGTGTATCACCCTATGTCAAAAGACAATTTAGTTTATCACTCCTTACAAATCTCTCTTTTGGTGCGTAAATTTATAGTCATTAAATGCGTAAAATGATTGAGGGGATAGACGATGAATGAATGGGGCATTCTTCTGGAACTCAGTAAAACAAGAGTGGAATAGAGATGTTGAAAATGAGGGAGGGAACAGAAGAAAATCAATAAAAACAGACAATTAAAAAAGATCATTTTTAATTAATAAGTACAAGTGCAAAAGAAGCGAAACAGAAAGCAAAACAAAATTTGGACTGGCTTGTTATTTCGATGGCCTACTCGAGATAGAGAGTGTAAAAGGCATTGGAAATCCGAGAAACTGGATTGTAAAAAATACATATTATCTCGACAGCTGTCAGAGATTACGGAATGCCAATGGAAAAATGAAAAAAAAGAATGAATTATCAATAAGTGCCATCAGATGGAAAAGTATAAAATATGAACACAAAAATTGGGAGGAGAGAAAATTGCTACTAGAAAATCTGGTGACGAAAAGAGAGAAAATTTGTTAGAAAGAAATTTGTGAGAAATTAGAATTTACGGAGTAAAATAAAATGTTGAGGATAAGGAAACAGTTGGAAGAAACCTAGCGTATTAAATTAGTGAATCAGAGATAGTTGAGAAATTTGAATCAAGTTAAAAGCAACCATTACATGAGGTAGTCAAGCGGTCGTGTTCTAAGTATTGTTATTGTTGTGCTATTCTTCCCGGAGGGTTATAATAAGCATTTGAAACATTTGGGGTGTGTTGAAAATTGGTATCATTGAATTCGTTGTAATCAGCTGTGATAATCAATAAAGTTTTACGTCGTTTGGATTTGCCATTGTGGTTATTAAATAACACTGTCGGAGTCAGATAAGCAATTTACTTTATTTATAAAGGGTTTACTGGATGTGTACACGAAATAATCTATTAAAGTAGTATTTGTTAATCAATTTAATTGATTTTATTTTGAAAGGAAAATCACCTGAACTTTTCAAATCATAATATGGAATTTTGATAATAATTTTTCTTATAATAATAATAATAATAATTTTTAGGGTTGTCAAAATTTAGTATTTTCCATTAGCACTTATATTGTTGTTTTTGTATTCATGTTTACTTTTCCAGTCTTGTACATGATATATTGTTTAATCTCTCTAATCATTTCCAATGTTGTCATGTTATCTCATTTCCGCCAAATTATCACCAAACCAGATAGTGCCAACGGAAAGACGGGAGATTTACATCTCTCGGGTCATAGTTAACCGGGAGTCGGGAGACGAAGCCGATTCCGGGAGACTCTCGGCAAAAACGGGAGAGTTGGCAAGCCTAATAAACATGTTGAGAATACCTAAATAACAATTTATAAATAAATAAATAAAATTACCTGTGGAAAGATCGCCATGACAAACGGGACGATCTATGGGAACTCAGAAAAGAAAACGGAAGTAAAAAGAAATTAAAAATGAGAAAGATAAAGGAAATTAAAGGAATCAAACATGAAAATAAAAGCCAGGGTCAGTACTAATTAATTAGTATAAAAAGAAAAAGTAATTTCGAAATCAGGAAAAAAAGAAAACAACAATATTCTTATCTCGGCAGCCTGCCAGTGATAACGTAATTGCTGGGAAAAGGCGGTCAAACAAAAGAGGGAAAGGGAAAAATATCTCGACATCTGTCAGAGATAAGGCTGACATAGCGGGGAACGCAGAAGAAAATGAAAATAGGAAAACAAAATCTTGCGCCAGTGCCATAAACAAAATAACTATATAAAGGAAAACTGGTGGACGAGAAAACAAAACAAAAGTAGAACGAAAACAGAACGAAATTTAGAACAGAACAGAACGAAATTAGAGACAAAAAGTAGAACAAAATTAGAGACGAAAAGAGTTAAAAAGGAGAATCAAAACAGAGTGAAACGAGAAGCGACGAGAATCTTTTATAGAATTGAATATAAAGTAAAAGTGGAGTAAATAAATTGTGTGGTCAAAGCAAATAGAACAATCGATCAACGTATCCTGTAATTGAGTAGTTGACGGCTAGTGATTATTGTTGTGATTACAGAAAGGGCTATTCTTCATGTAGTGTCGAAATAACCTCTGTGTGATAAATTGGTTTATAGTTAATTGATTGTAATTGAAATTTGTACAATTCCGTGTGGATATTAATAAAGCTTATTGTGTTCGAGAGTGTTGGATTGTGAATTAATAAACACGCTTTGGAGTCAGAGTCACCAACCCAATAACCCAACAAACAATATTAATTTCGAATATATTAACAATGTTAATAAAAAATAAATCATTGACGGATAAATTGAATTCAACTATAATATATGCATTTATGTCGAGAAAATGACTATTAACAATGAAATTATGTTGGGGTTGTTACATTTAAAATTTCCATATAATTAAAAAATGAATATTTAAAATTCAAAATCAAGTAATCATCGAATAAATATTTGAAAAACGGGTTAGATGCGGATGAAATCAGGGAAAGATTATGACGAGAATGGATTTATCAGATTATGCGAGAAAGGGTAAAAATGCAATAAAATTTACAAAAACAGGAAATCGTTAATTAATTAATTAAGGGAAACCCGAGCGATCTGAAGTAAGAGCTTCATTTTGTATTTGTTCCCTTTCTACGAATGAGATTGTCAAAAGCAAACAAGTGATCATGACTAAATGTAAAGTCGGTTCATAATAAAGATTTTCACAAGTTGAACTCGATATTGACCCAAAACAATAGTTTGCTCTTTGTTTTCCAAACTTGAAATGCGAACTGATATTTCCATTAGGTGAACTTCGAACACTGATGAGGCAGGTATATATAAAACAAAGAGATTGATGTTTATGCAATAACACATTGGATAAAATTGTCTATGAATCAGTAAAGATATCGATGTTTTTTGATATTCACACAATTTTTGTAATTTTAATTTTGTTGGGTTTTATTTGATCCGTTATGAGTTATAAATTCAATAATAATGTCTCTGACTTCAAGCGTGTTTTATCAATTCACAAATTTACAATTTCGAACATTATAACCTTTATTAATAATCACAATAGATTGTACAAGTTTCGATTACAGCGAATCAATTCTAATATAGACAATTATTCACTGAATAATATTCAGAGCTTATTACATCACTACGTGAAGAATAGCTCTCCGTGTATAATCCGCCAATAACAATAATAATCACTAATCGTCGATCGATTTAATCACAGGAATACGTTATTCGATTGCTCTATTGCTTTGACCACAATCATTCTCTCCTTTTCCACCTTTATATTATGTTTACAAAGATTCTCGTTGTCTTCCCAATAAAATATCTCTTCTTAACTACTTTAAGTTTTAATCCAAATTCAAATTTCTCTTCGGCTTCTGAAATTCTTTATTTAACTTTTTAACTATCCTTTTTAACTCTGACTGGTTTCTGTATCTTTTCCTTTTATAGATTGTTAAATTTGCAATACTTGAGATAATTTTGTTTTCCCATTTTTCTCCTTCCCGCAATTCCAACTGTCCTTACCTTATCTCTGACAGATGTCGAGATATGCCTTGCTTTTCCCTTTTTTTGTTAGGCCGACTCTTCTTAAACTTTCGATATCTGTGACAAGCTGTCAAGATATACATTTTCTCTTGTTTCGTTTTTGGAATTTGAAATTCCTTTTTCCACTTTTGTACTTGCTAATTAATGATGCTTCTTTTTACTTACGTCTTCTTCTTCGCATTCCTATATATCGTTCCGTTTGTTATGACGATTTATTATATGTCATATGATTTATTATTCAGATATCCTCAACAATTTAAATAATTAAAACAACTTAATCAAATTAAGTAAAATTAAATGTGCATATTTCAGGCACTACATCCTTAGGTTTCTTTTATTTTTTTCTAATCTAATTTAATTAAATTATATTTTATCATTTTTTATTATATCATTTTTATTCTACTTTTTATTCCTTATTATCACCTTCCATTTGAATTTGTTTAAAATTTGTTATTTGTACCTGTCATGTTTGTGTTATTTTAATTGTCAAACTTTTTGCCTTTGTTAATATTTTAATATTACTTTTAGCTTCATGATTTTTAGGTTTGTTTGTTACCTTTACCTTTACCTTGTTTATTTTTTGTTCCGATATGTTCTGAATTTAACTTCACTTGATGATCATGTTTGCATGTTATTCTACCGATTAATTTTGCCAAACACTTTTAATACATTCTAACAAGACCAGTTCTTTTTGAGAGAAATGTGACACTTAATTCTTTGTAGTTTGATTTAATCTATTACCAAGTAGAAAAGGAAGTAGAAAAGGAGAAAGTTCATTTTCAATTTATAAGCGACCCTTTGGTAGTATATTAGTCTCTCACTAAATAATGTCTCTTTGGACTTAGGTACAACATGATTATATATTTTTAAGTAACTACTATTTCTTAAAATCGTAATAAAATCCTGCTTAGTTGTATTGTATATTTTTCATATGCACTAATTAAACAATATAATTATGATATAATTAAACAAAGATTTATTTCAACCCCGATAAAGTTAGTTCTTCATAAAAATGTCAATAAGTTTTTATTCAAAACATTATTTAGATAACAGTTGAAATTTATCTTTACTCTTATTCATTCTAATGTCTTTATTTCTTTGATAAAACCGTCAGTCGATAAAGAAAGACTTTGACTTTTGTTTTAAATGTATTAACAACAAGATTTATTTTATCATTCACTTGATTTCAGGCATGCTTTCTAAATTATTATTTGTAACATTTTCAATAATATCTGTATTTATTGATGTATCACAATGCTTAATTCCTACAGTTTGTGTTCATAATGCCACAACAACGGGTGTTTGTTGTCCTCGGTCGAAACGCAACCATGAAGTTTGTGGAGGCCATGAAAGAGGAATATGTGGCCATATAGATTATTTTCATGAAAAAATTCCTGAAATCTTTCGATACGACGATAGAGTTCAGTGGCCAAAACGGTTTTTTCATTCAGTTTGCCATTGTAGAGATAATTATTTTGGCATTGCTTGCAATGAATGTTGGTATGGATGGGAAGGACATCATTGTGATAAACGTACAATGATAGTACGCAGAAACATAAAACATTTGAGCAAGAGAGATAAATTCATTACTAGAACCGTTATAGACAGAAGTCTTTATGTTCCTTCGGAATACAGCGTTTATGTAGACAAATCAAATGCCAATAGTGATCCCTTAACTAAACCTATTAAATGGATTCCAGCTTCAATTCAATATATGATTGTATTTATTCATAGATTTGGAAGTCGTGCTACAATGTTTGAAGATTACCTTGACTGTCAAAATTTTGGTATTTTAAATTTTAATCATGAAGCAATAGGATTTGCTACATGGCATAGATATTATATGATGTTTTGGGAGAGACTTCTTCAAAATATAGCTAGAAAAGAGTTTGGAATAAAAAACTTTGCCTTGCCATATTGGGATTGGACAGATCAGACTAGTTGTGATATTTGTACAGATGATATGGCTGGGGCCCCTGGTTTTAGAGACAAAGATGGAGTAAGAATCAGTTTAAGAAGCCCATTTGGAAATTGGACTGAGTTCTGTCAAGAACCAGATAACGCTGATGAATCTCCATGTTATGGATGTCACGTTACTGGAAATTATGGTAAAATTACAAGAGAATGGAATAGTTTTGAATTTCCAACAAGTGATGATGTCGAATTCGTACTATCCAAGCGACGGTAATATTTTTCTGAATTTTACAACATGAAAATGTTTTAATTAATAGATTTCATGTCCAAGGAGAAAGAATAACTGATGTAGCATGTGAATCGTTTCACAGAGCTTTGGAAGGTATGTGTGGTCAACCTGAAAAAGCAAGTGATTTATTTTACATGCATAACAAAATTACATAATATGATTGATGGTTCAATGTGCTGCAGTGGTACAGCACCTAGTGACCCCTTATTTATTTTCCATCATACTCAAACTGATAGAATATTTGAGGTAAATATTATTTTTTTTCTTTAAAATGCATTTATTCAATAGGAATATATGAACAGATATAAACCAAAATTGGACGAATATCCAGAAACAAATGCAAGACCAGGCCATTCCAGGCATTCATATCTACCAGCTATTTTTCCACTGATCACACATGCTCATTTATTTAAAGAGTCCAAAAAATTTGGCTATAAGTATGATAATTTACATTTTGGAACTAGGAAAATAGTCTTTGGTCCTACAAAAAATGACGAAGAGTTTGATAGTAAAATTCTTGCTGAATCTCAATTTGAAATGCCAAATAAGTGGTAAAATAATTAAGTTACATTTAACTTTAGTGAAAAATATTATAATTTGGACGAAATTTATTGATTTTTTTTATTAATTTATGAAAAATATGTTATTGTAATTACATCAGATAAGTTTAGGAAGAATATTCAGCTTTTATAGATAGTCGTTTAGAAGTCAGAAAACATAATTTAACCCTTTGAGTACCAACATGATTTTTAGAGAATTAGTTAAAAGTGCCACGCTGCTAGAGGACAATAGAAAATTTGCGCAACAACCAGGCCCCCACTTTCTTTAAGTAGTCAGGTAAATACACATTTGGAATAAAAAACAATAAACAAGAATCGACAAGTATGAAATAGCGATCGTATTAGTTCGTGCGGTAGCAGGGGCGCGTTATCACGCCAAGATACTAGTTGAAAATAAGTAAAATATAAAAATTTAGACATTAAATTAGCAAAGAACTAAAATAAAATAACGTAAATAATTTAAAGAAATAAGAATTATATAATAAAATCATTAAAGTAGCTGTAATAGATTGTTGTTTTTTAATCGTCATTGCGGTTATTCCAATTCAACGTTATTCCAATTAGGATTTGTTTTCTTTTGGTCTTAGCGCCGGGCGAAGGATATTAAAAAAATAAACTATATTGCGATAATTTACTATAGTAAATTATCGCTATAGAAAAAATTGAAAATTAGAAAAATAGATTTAAAAATCTATAAACTGAATTAAAAGTTGAAAAATTAACCGAAAGTTAGAATAAACGAGGCTAAATTAACTGAAGACATAACCGAAACTAGATTGAGGATATATTGAAAATCACTTACCAAATTATCATCAAAGAAACAGGAAGAGATAAGATAAAATTACAGGAGAAAAGAAAAGAGATCCAGAAGCCAATTGATAACGAAATTAAATTCCAATTCTCAGAACGATCCTAAGAAGGTAAATTAAAGGATTAAGTAATCCTAGAACTAGAGAAAATAAAGTGAAAAACCGGACAAGACTAGTACTAAAGTTACTGAATTTGTCTAAGAACTAATCGCCCCAAATATTATCGTTAGAATAAACAACTTCAAGTTATAATAGAAATATAGTCGAAGCATTACAGAAGGATCGATCCATACACCTTCCTATTATCGTGAAAGTATCTCGAAGTATCATTTTCTTTATTAATAAATTTGTAATTTTAAATACCTGTTATTTTGTAATATTTCGTAAACGTACACACATACACCCTGATTGTCCCAACACCTATTTTTTATCGGAGACTCTATCGGGCTCTTCAAATCTCCTTACACACCACACGCACGCACTTATTAACATAAAAAACATATTACATATTACATATTACTTATTCAAAACTTACTTACCCCATCAGTAGCGCGTACGAACGTATCAAACTAACAACAGTAGCATAGAGCAGGGGTGGCCAACAAGTCGATCGCGAGGCCAATTTTGATCGATCGTCGATCTCTCGCAATGTCTTGGAAATATTCCGTTTACTACCGTGACTTTGAAGGGATTTTAGAAGACAAAGCTTTGTGCTAATAGTTGAATGTATTCTGCGAACTTACCAAGTTCATGTATACCTAGAATTCTTATAACCAGACACTGTTATATCCGCTCGCCCAGCACAATACATTTTGACTTATGTGTTACATTGTTACCGAACACAATGTGCGAACGCAACAGTTACAACTCGACTCATCTAAGAACACATTCAGTTAGCTTGAATATTTAGGTGTCCATAAGTAGCTTCATTTCTTTATTATTAAGCAATATTATTTATCTTGGTGACCACGTTGTATTTCAATTTTTCTTCTGTATAAAATGGATGTTATTTTCTTTGTTTTAAATTAAATTGCTTTAGTTACCTATTTATTTACTTGCTAAGTGTGCATTCTCTGCAACAGATCTCTAAACTGCGGTCATTGTACTGGGAGAAAAATAAGGGATAGCATTACAAATATATTAGGAATATCAGTAATTTTATCTAAAGTAAGAGGTCATTATTGTAAACCGTAATAAATAAATTGTAACTTTAATACACTTCTTGTAAATTCGAATATATCTAAATTAGATTTTAATATACTTGTATTGTTGTCCCCGATTGTAGTATGCAGGATTGTTATTATTTCTTTCAATGAAATGGAGATAATAGCCGCAGTTCATGAATTTTTGAATTTTCTGAATAATTCAATATGTATTCTTTAAATTGTAATATTTCTTTGCATTTTAGTATACCCATGAATATGAGTAGTAAACCGAAGAAATCTAAAACTTATCACTTCAATGAAGAGTTGGAGCTCGATTACTCTTTTACAATGGTGAATTATAAATGATGTTGTTTAATATGCCTTACCTCGGTAGCCATTGCTAAGAAGGGTAATCTGGAGGGACATTTTTAGCTTTACATAGCAAGTATCAAACTGATTATCCACCAAATTCAGAACTGAGAAAACATAAAGTTAAGGATCTTAAAACTCGATTAGCAAATCAATTTATTTTCTTCGGGAGCCTAAATCTCGAAAACTAATAAGTGATTTGAAAATAAAAATAGGTTTGAACATATATTTTACGTATCTACACATACCTCGCTGGAATGGACCTTATGCACCTTATACACATAGTATGCATTACACATCCATTATTCCCCTTAGACTACGCCTATGACAATAAGTCGATCTCAGGCACACTCTTAACAAAAAAGTAGATCTTGTATACAGAAAAGTTGGACACCCCTGGCATAGAGTATTCTAGAAAATGATTATATTCATCTTGGTGGCGAAATTAATTAAAATTAAATAAAATATAAAAATCAGAAAATAAAATAAACCATAAAATAAAATAAAATAAACCATCAAAAATCGCCATAAAAATTGACAAAAATAAAAATTAAAAATTCATCATAATTCAAATATTCAAATTTGTTTTATTGAATCAGTGCACACACACATATTCGCACACCAAAATCCGACTATACTACTTTTTTCTGAATTTGTGCCAGCCTGAAGAAGTAAGAATTTGTATTGGTATTACGTCTATGTAGTCTAGAATTTTCATTATACGATTAATTTTTTCAATTTAATTTTTGTTTTCATTTTTTTTCTTCAAAAGAAGAATTCACTTTCATACAATAAAATCGCTAATAGCCACCCTTATAAACTACAAGGTTGTAAATCAAGAATGACATTGACCTACGAGGAGTAGTTCCTACAACGCCATTCAATAACCTTTTAACTTAGTTGATCGTAGAATGAATTACAATGAATATAATAATAAATAGACTTGTTTTGGAGTGCTAAAGTTTTATTAAACTTGAATGTATGAAACTCATATCATTCGTTCCTTGATGGTGAATAACTTGCTGCTGTGTCTGTTGGTATGAATTTGTTGAGGATTATTTTATTCCAGTTAACATTACTCTTGTCAGACAAAGAAGCGCAATAGGCCAGGAAAATACGAGTGCGCCAGGTGACGAGCGCGCAAGGATGCTCAGATCTTCGGCCCTCTTCGACCGCATTCTCAACGCCATAGATGAGCCCATCTACTAATCAAGGGGTCTATGTGTTTTAGAAAGTTTCTTGTTTCACGTTGTGATTTGTTGTGCGTCTGAGTAAATTAAAAGATTTTGTTAATAATATTATACCGCATGGAACTACTTCATTTTTGCCTTATATTCACTGTTTCGAATTAGTAAAGTTGTCGGAGTACGTTGGCTGACGGTGGTTTATCAAATAGGTAACCACTATATGACTCCAAGCGTGTTTCATTCAACAACAATAATGAATTTTGAACAATTTAAATTTATTGAATACCCCAAATGGTTACAACGAATACAATGACACCAATTAATCAATGCAACTCGAACGTATTCGGGTGCATATTATAACCCTTCTGGAAGAATAGCACTTTAGAAACACTTTAATTATACGGCAACTTAACTGTTGCTAGTGGCTGACACCTCGCGCAACTATCTTGTTGCTTTCCTGCCTTGATTTAAGACTTTAACAATTTCTACTGGTTAATTTGATTATCACTGGCTAATTGATTTAATGATAATATTCCCTTTTCTATTTCTATTTGGCTGTTTCGTTTTAAATCTTTTTAAATACGGTTTTGATTTCACTTTGCTATTTTTCGATATAGATAATTATCTTGCTTTCAAGCACATTCTCTTGGAAATTCCTAATTCCCACATTATCTCTGACATCTATCAAAAAATATAATTTTATTTCGTTTTCTTCCTTTTTATTTTTCCGACAGTTCCAGTGATTCATTTATTATCCCGTGTATATCATAAAATAAGGAGAATTCCATTCCCAAATTGTTTTAGTTTATTTTTTCTTCATTTTCATTTTACCTATTAATTAAAATGACCTCATCACGTTTCGTTATTTGATTTCATTGATTTTTTGCTATACCTATTTTGCTTTCTAATTTCTTCGCTTCATTCATTTCCCCGAATTTGAGAGAATGACATTATTTGTTGTAGCCATTTTCTCCTGATCATTCCTATTCATTTTAGAACATTATTTAAATTTTTGTTATTCAGATATACTCAATAAATTGTAAAATAGGGAGGGTACCTGAATTAAAGTCGGACATACGCCTTCTATCTGCAGTCCACGAATACTCGACGATTATAGTGCACTGGAGGACGCTCATATATACATAGAGTATACAATTTTTTCTTTACTTTTTTTTTCTCAGACTTTTCTCGCTCACGGCACACTAAAAAATTTCAAAAAGCTCGCGGCGCACCTGTCCAAAAATAAAATATTTTTACAAATTTTTTGACTTTACAATGATATATAAAAAAGCTACTTTTTAGTCTATACTAATTAAATATGATTACGAGCGATTTTTATAAGTTAATAAAGGCAATTCCATAGACAATTCCATAGCGACTTTTCAATAGTAAAAAGCTTGATATAGTTTTTGTAAATTTTTGTTATTACCAAATTTTTTTGCAAAAAAGTCTCGCGGCAAACACTGGCTTCAGCCAATGACTGTCAAACAGTTATACGAAAGATAATTCCAAGAAAATTATAAAAATAATTAAAACTTCTAGGTATTGTAGGACTCAAAAGCAACATTCAAAAATCGAGTGTAAAATATTTAGTTTCGATTCAATTAATAAAATAAATGTCACTATTACAATTATTTAATATTACATTTTTTGTAGTTTAAATCCTGTTGTATCTCATGAAATAATTCTGTGAAAAATTTGTCTTATAACTAGGAAAATTACTATCTCAGATCACAACAATAAAAGATTAAAATTAAAAAATCTTTGTTTGGTTAAAATAAAATAATAAAAATTATTGACTACAAATTATTGACTATAATTCACATGAATCTGCATGAATCAACCAATCGTTTTAATCTGTAGGATGTATTTACATTTATCTAATAAAAATTGTTTCTATTTATAGCATCCAATGAAACCTTTGATATTTTTCTAAGAACTGAAATATTTATTCCTGACTAAATTACATTTTTTTTGAATTTGTATTAAAAAATGGAAGATATTTGGTATTTTACTGATCAAAAAATATGTTTATCTGATGTATTTAATAATAAACCAGTTGGAGATTTTATTATCAGGCCGAGTACGACAATTCCAAATGCATTTACTTTAGTTGTGAAGGAACGATTGTATTTTGTTCAAGTTAGAATCATTACAAATACTGATGGAGAATTTGCTCTGAAGATGCCATCATCAGAAATTGCTCGTTCATTAATAGTCTATTCTCCATTAATATTGAAATCGAGGAATCTCCATACTTTAATTTGTAAATTGAAAAAATCGTTCAAGAAGTCTATCAAACCAGCTGGAATGGTTAATGGAGTATTAAATTCTGATATTTGTCTCAACCGCCCGATTCGATTGAGAATTTTATCATTGAAGCATAATTGTCGAATTATTATATTGCAAAATCATCTAAATTACAACATTTTACCCGCTAGTTTACAAATGTATGTAAGGGAATTTTTGTGTATAAATAATGAAGTTTAATTTTTCAATTTTATTCCAACAACTAATATGTGAACAAATTTGATTTTAAATTTAATTTTGTAGCTGAGGTGCAACCAGTCTGTCATTTATTTTGTTTAAATCGGTTTCGATATGGTTATTAAATATAATTTTAATAAAAAATTACTAATAATCACGTAAACATTAATAATAATGAATCTAACAGATTATTTGAATATAAAATAATAATTTCTACAACACGTGTAATTTAATAGAATTTGACGTATTCATTAATTTAATATTCAAGAAATATCGATAATTAAGTTTAATTGTGAAAAATAAAGATAATAATTAAAGCACTTGGATTATTGACATTAAATAAAACTATTTATATATGAAGAATAGATGACTTGTTAAACACAATTTTCAATTAATCCAGGGCAATGGTTAGTTTATGAGAACTTTGAATAAATAAAATGTAAGGGTCAGCGTGTGGATTAGACATATGTCAAACCCAAATGAATTATCAGAATGTATGAAGTATTTCAAACGTTGATGAATAAAGTATTGTGAAAATTAAATTGGATAAATGCAGTAGCATATAAATGTCATATTATTTTTTTCGAAAACGTTAAAGGAGCATTATATAAATGAATAGGAATTTTTTAAAACAATAAAAGAAGAATTCTTAAACAATGAAGTTAGGTTTGAAGATCATATGGTTAATAAGGGTGGCATTAAATCCGATCCGAAAAAAGTACAAGCAATAGGAGAATTTGATCAGCCAAAATATATAAAAAATTACGTTTTTAGGGACTTGAAAATATATTCAAGACTTCTCAATACATGCGAGGATATTAGAAAGCTTGTATGGAAGAAGTTAAAATAAATTGATACTGACTTAAGAATACGAAAACAGTTTTCAACAGAGGGAAAAAATCAAGTTAGGCACCAATTTTAGTATATTCAAATTTTTAAAATCGATCGATTTAAAAAAAGTACGATCGATCAGATAAGAGAGTGTAATATTCCGAGCGACAATAGAGAACAAGCAAATCAAAATAATTTGGAAACCCTTAAAAATGATTCCCGGGAAATTGCAATTCTGTAGATAATTGCCCTCTGAGAAACAGTATAAAAAGAGAGCTCAGAAAACAGGCCGCCAATTGGTCGAAGAAACAAAGAGAAGCTCAGAGAATCAGGCAATCAGTGTCGAAGAACGAAATATAGTAATTGAAATAAATAAAGTTTAATTCTCGTACCAGAAAGGTGATTGTCCAATTGAGTTATCTACCTTAGCGAGCAATATTCATATTGAGCGAAAGGTTCAAATATAGTGACAAATTAGTAATTTGATTGAAATTGAATAAAGTTATTGTCTTGGGTTTCGATTTATTTGTTTAAATAAGAACACGAGGAGTCAGAGGGAGCCCACTAGTGTAAAACTAAAATCCAAAAATATATTATTTGTAGCAAAATGCTTAAATTATCATTTAATTGTTTAAAATAATAATAATAATAATAATAATAATAATAATAATAATAATAATAATAATAATAATAATAATAATAATAATAATAATAATAATAAAAATAATAATAATAAGAATGTTATTCATGATAATAACACCGACTCTCAACCTGATATTGACCGAGTTAGGTCGTGCTTGTGCGTAACTGGTACAGGGTGTGTGGGCGATCGTGTTCTATCTATTGTTTGATGATGTACGTAACGTTATCGATTTTAAGTGAAATGTCATCTTGGATAAGTAATACTTAAATCAATAAATATATATTATAGGAACACACAAACTTACCTGTGTGTAGAAATTTATTGTTCCAAAATTTAGTAACTTTATTATACACATAAATCCAGAATATAAAAATTTCTATAATCTAAAAAAAATCGATAAAATTATATTATAGCAACACACAAACTTACCTGTGTGCAAAAATTTAATGCTCCGAATGTTAAAAGTTTTATTATAGGAATTGAGAAAGTGACAGAAAAATAATTTTACATACAAACACAGCACACATAATATAAAATACACGCAAATTTAATATAGCTTTTTTTATTCCGAAAGTAGAAAGTCATTAACATACTGTTAACATATCATTAATTTAAAATTATTAAAATTCATGGCTGAAAAAAATTTGAATTTTGAATCTGACAACTCAATTTTGAGTTTTCGAGAAAAGGACGACAAAACATCGTAAGATCTATTTATAAAATATTTTTGAAGTTAATATTTCTTTAGATTTTCAGGTATTTCTTTGAAGACACTTCCATTTTGCGAAGGTGAAGATCTGACAATGTAAGAATTTTTTTATTTAATTACAAATAATTAAAATATTTTACAGCATATCAGATATTTCTAGTCAAACGCCTTTGTGTGAAGATATTCAACAAGTTCCATCGACATCTTTGGAATTGAAGAAAAAAATTCGAAAATCGTAAATTTTAATAACTTTTTTTTAAAAAATGATATTTTAATAGAATTTCAGAAAATGAAAAAATTCGTCTATATCGTCAAAGAGGCTATTGAAAATGAGCTGGAGAAAGAAGATTACAGAAACTTAAAAAACAACTTTATCCATATACGCTTAAATGTCTAAAAAAATTAATGTGTTTGGTTTGATTATTTTATTTCTTTTTAGTTAAAAATATATCTAACTTACATTTTATTGAAATAATTCCAAATTCATAACATGTCATAAAATACCTAAAAAACATCTGAAATTTAATTATCAATATATTATAAATATATTATAAATGCTGATTACAAGTAATATTTAAGAGCTTGAATAATGATCTCATAATTATATAAAATCAAAATTCAAGCCTTAAAATATACTTAAATTTAAAAATCTTACTTCTAAAACCATAAATAAAATTGAATTGAAATGAAAAAATGAAATAAACATTCTCATAAATGGTGAGTCATCGATTGATGAACACACCAACATGTATTATAGAGACTTTTAACATGTGGAATTAAGTGTAGATTTTGTGAAGGTGAGAGAAAAATAACTGAACACAGCCAACACAAAACACATAATGAAAAATGCATGCAAAATTCTTACCAATTATATTAAATTCTCACCAATTATATGACAATGTTAACTTAATTTCATTTTTTCAATTTTTCAAAAATCGTTTTAAGGTAAGTTTTTGAATTGAAGAAATTTTTAGGACTTGAATTTTGATTTTATATAATTATGAGATCATTATTCAAGTTCTTAAATATTACTGTTAGTCAGCATTTATAATATTGATAATTAAATTTCAGGTGTTTTTTTAGGAATTTTATGGTATTTTATTTGGATTTATTTGGATTTATTTCGTAAAAATGTAAGTTAGATATTTTTATAATTATAAATAAGTAAAGTAATCACCAAACATTTATTTTTTAAAGACATTTAGTAAAGAATGGATAAAATATTTTTTAAGTTTTTGTAATCTTTCGAATTTTGTCTATTTCTGTAATTCTATGAAAATATTAATTTATTAAAATTTACGATTTGCGATTTTTTTCCTGCAAATTCGAAGATGTCGAAGGATCTTCTTCAATATCTGTAAATCTAAAGAAATTTTATATTCTAAATTATTTTATAATTAAATCTTACGATGTATCTTCCTCTTTTTCCCTAAAGCTCAAGGTAGAGCAGTCGGAATCTGATTCAAAAGTTTTTTGTACATAACTTTTTAAATAATTTAAAAATATTGATATGTTAATTATATGATAATCAATGTGAATTTCGCATGAAAAACACTTTACTTAATTTTGTATGTATTTTTCATTATGTGTGCTGTGCTTGTATGCTTAATTATTTTCTCTCACTTTTTAGATTCCTATAATAAATATGTTAAATTTCGCAGCATTAAATTTCTACACACAGGTAAGTTTGTGTGTTCCTATAATATATATTTATTGATTT
>CAUHTR010000303.1:32866-150817 GCA_959609185.1 Schmidtea polychroa
CTTCGAGATCTTTTGATTTACAGAAAGAAAAAAGCCATCGAAAATGAGCTGCAGAAAGAAGATTATAAAAATTTAAAAAACTATTTCATTCATTTACGCCGATTTTTTCCTAAATGTCTTAAAAAAATAAATGTGTTTGGTGATTAATTTATTTATTTATAAATATAAAAATATCTAACTTACATTTTAGCGAAATAATTCCATATTAATGCATAAAATAACATAAATTTCCTAAAAAACACCTGAAATTTAGTTATTAATATATTTATAAATGATAAATTATAAATGATGACTAACAGTAATATTTAAGAACTTGAATAATGATCTCATAACTATATAAAATCAAAATTCAAGTCTTAAAATATACTTGAAATTAAAAAAATTACCTGAAAACCATTTTTAATAAATTGAATAAATGAAATTGAGTAACTTCATTTTCACGTAAATGGTGACTCACTCAACTGGTGTGCACATCAACGTGAATTATAGAGGTTACTCAATTTCGGAATTGGGTGTATCTGTTTCTTTATGTAGCTACAATGATATTCCCCAATCGAAGGTTTTTACTCTACAAAATTCTTTTGGCTCTCTTGGTGACACAAATGATAGATAATCCTAACTACCCTGATATTAATGAGAAAACGGCCATAGTAAACTCCTGGCAGCCGCACCACGAACACTCATGACATAAATACTCACATAAGGATATTAAGACTATTAACATGGCAAAATGAAAATATCGATAATGGTGCTACTAATAATCCGATAATTCCGGGAGTAATGCAGGGGGTAATACTCGCCTCGATGAAAATCAAAGATCATAATTTCTCATTTAAAATCTTTTTTCTAGTCTTAAGGTTGACCACATCAGCATCACGAGTATATACAAGTTTTGTAGGCTATTTTTATATTATATTATGTCGTAATTAAGGGAAATTTGTAGAGCGCAGCAGTCTCCTTTAAAACCTATATCGGGACAGCTGAGGTTCTTGTGTGTGGATTGTGTATAACAACTATTATAAAAACAAATGAACTCTTAAGATGACAACTTTTAATTCTTTACAACAAATTTACTTACTGAAAAGTGATTGATATAATCTATCTTTTTTAACTTCAATATTTCCATATAAATCTTAGGTTGTTGAAAAAATTAGTTTTAATATTTTATTGATTTTTTTACTATTTTTAATTCTGTTTAGTTTCCATTAATCATAAGATTTGAAAATAAAATAATAATAATAATAATAATAATAATAATAATAATAATAATAATAATAATAATAATAATAATAATAATAATAATAATAATAACAATAAAATCATAACGTTAATAAACATGTACTTCATAAAAGCGTACATAACACTCATATTCGGGGTTATGTCAGATTGGCTGAAATTTTTTTAGACCTTACATCGGTTCTTTCTAGCTCCTTACCGTCGTAATCACTCTCGATGCAAGGTGATCAGCTTATTTGGAGACTTGCTTTGACTTTTGCAGGATTTTATCAATTACTAACACTCATTAATGTAATACTATTTTACTAAAAAGGTCAGTGGTGACCGCGACACGATACTCGTTCCGATATTTCACCACAATCCTTCTACTGGTAGCGAGAAAATATCGCGAATTGGCTTGTACACTAAACACCACTAAGAACCGTTTCCTATAATATAAGAAAAAAATCAATAATCTTACATTATAGAAACATACATACTTACTTTGATTTCACGTTGATGTTCTCATTTAGAGTGCAGTCAGATACAGCTTATACTATAGAAATCTGAAAAGTGGAAGAAAAATTAAAAACTGCACACTAAAACAACACATACTAAAAAACAAATACAAACTTTTGATTCATTGAAATGCACCGCTGAGATACGTTTCTATAATAATTCTATTTTAGACAATTTTTAGAAAAAAAAAGATGACTGAAAATTTTTAAAAATATATTTTTAATGAAATTTTCAAGAGCAGATGAATTTTGTTCAATGTCTTTTCAATCCAGATTTGCTTTCCTGAAAGAAGCCCCTCATATAGAGCCCAGCAAAAAAAAATTACAAAAATTAAAAAAATTATTTTATTCATACTAGGCGATTTTTCCCAAAATGTTTTAAAAAAATACATATTTTGGGGGATTAATTTATTTAATTAATTATAATTAAAAACATATCTGACTCACGTTTCTTCGAAATAATTCCAAAATACTCTAATAAATGACATAAAAATCCTAAAAAAGCCTGAAAATTAATTAAAAATAATTTATAATTATACTGTTGATTAAAAGTAATATTTAAGAACTTAATGATCTCATATCTATATAGATCAAAATTGAAGTCTTAAAATTTAATTAAAATTAAACATCTTAACTGAAAGCCATTTGTAAAATGGCTATATTAAATTTTCAAAATACATTTATGTACATTCATAATGAGCAATTCAGTAAATGAATTTCACTAAATTGCTAAGTGAGCAATTGCTCTATACGCCAACCGCAACTATAGAGAATGTATCTCAGTTGTGTTTGGTGTAGGAAGACAACTAGTGCCTCCCCTCCACCAATTCGCGATACCTGCTCCACTACATATCTATAAATATAAAATGAAAATAGTATAGAGTATTTAGGACCTGCATTCCATAAAATCATATTCATAAAATATTAAAAATTTAGTTAACAAATATGAGGAAGGACAAGTAGTTAATTTCAATAAGTTTTGATTTCATTAAATATCATACAATAAACAGAAATATATATAAAATAATATAAAATAAAATATCAAAATAACCAGTTGTGCTATGTGCTATTCTAACAGAAGTTGCAAAATATGAATTGGTTTCGATTAAGATAAATTCCAAAATGCGTAAAAATCGGTAGTTGATAAAAATGATCGAATTGATAAAAAGTTGTTTCCTATATTTGGTTTAGACTTTTAAAGAAAGCGGTTCAATAGATTGATACAAAAATTTTGAAATATAAAAGGAGGTTTTGATAAAATTTTCAAAGATTAAAAATGGTTCGCTAAACGAGAAAATTTTCAGAGAAAAATTGGTGAATCGACTGATAAATGTTGCCAAAAAATAGTTTTGAAAAATAATAAAAGTGGCTAATGCGACTATCCCTTATATTGTTTTTTGTAAATGGATTTCACCGATCAGGATTGATCTAGTGCGTTTCTGATCAAATTTAATAATCGTTTTTAACTTTAAATTCCAATCATTATGATTGGTTTGTTTTAATTTAAAATATTCCTTTTTCTTTATACTCCGGATTGATCAAATGAACGCCTTTGCATGGTTGTCTTTTGTTTGTCTTGTGTTGTCTTTTTTTCGGCGATTTCCTTTGTCTTTACCCGCGTTTTAAGATGTGTTTCGTGTACAGCTGTTCTTTCTTCGCATTTTATTATTTGAGTTTTATTAATTTTTACCTTAGTTTTATTTGGTTTTTTAAATTAATTTTAAATATTCTTATTTCTGTTTTCATGTTGTATGGTTGTCCCAGCAACCACTTTAATTTTGTTTACTTCATTTCTGTAAATTAAAACAACAAAAAGAAAAACTGTCTTAAAGAATTTTGCTATTTTTGAGGCTTGGCCCAACAATACGTTGAAAGACCGAACATATCAAAATTATCTTCCTCCACCAACCAGGTATTTTTCCGACTGCTTTTTCGCACTCTTATTGCTTCTTTATAATATTTATCAAAAAATTATTCACATGAATAATCACCTTCATCTTTAGTACTAGAATCACAAAGGTAGTGACAAATTAAGATTATAAACTAAGTCAAATATCTCAGAATATATTGTATTACGCAATATCTATAGTGGTACCTGGATGTGTATTAACTTTAACTCCTTATTTCAGCGATTCTCAACCTGTGGGGCGCGAGTATATTTAATAACTAAATTAAAACTTTGTTGAAGGTTAAATAAAATAAATTGTATAATTAAAAAATTTATATATATAGATATATAAATATATTTAAAATAAGAATACAGTTTATAATTACATATTACCAATAAATGATTTATTATTTAAGTTTATTAGTATGAAACAAATACCAGTTAAATATGTTATGTTATTAATTAATGACTTCCTTGAGCCTGTTTCTCATTGCAAAGTTTTTGAAATGAAGGAGTAATATCAGATATGGATACCCTAAGTTATTTTTCTATATTTAGCTGTTATCTGTATTCTGTTTTCAACGAAGCAAGCGCCGAAAATCAGGTTGCGCAAAGATAAGATGTTGAAAACGGTAAAAAGTATTTGCAAAGCTCTTCGTTTTAATGTCGCAAACTCGTCATCCAGACCAGCCCAAACTCCCACTACTTATGTTAGACCTGTGTTTTAGTAGGCGTTGGTATAAAGGGTAGGGATAGACGTATACATTAATGTGCATTTATAGCAAACAGTCTCATTTTTACCAATAAAATTAAATTTACGAATATCGGACCGTTTTCATTATGACACTATAATTTTCGATAGATCAAAGGGGGGGGGTGCGAGAATATTTACGTTAGTTAACTGGGTCGCAATAACAGAAAAGTTGAGAAGCGCTGCCTTATTAAATTATTACCTAAGCGGCCAGTCGTTGTCATCCATGCAGTTATGTAATGTTATAAAAGTTACATAATGTCATATCTCACGCATATTACGTAATACTGCATTTTCTGAGATATTTGGCTTGGTTTACACTGCTCAGTTGTCACTAGTTACAAACTCGTAAACTCGAGACCCGGCACAAATAAGTTATATTGATTATAAAACGTATAAAATAATGCTTATTATATAAAAACTAATAAACAATATTAAAAAATTAAAAGGCAACAATTTTTGTAATTTCGGCTTAAATCCGTTTATTAATAGTCAATGAAATTTTCCGGTTTCTTAGGTTTATGAATAATAACTTGAACAATGTAGTTAGGATGGATTTGATATTTCCTAATGAGAACATCTTTTCTCATAGGCTTTCCATCGAAATACCACCGCTGACTCGATTGAGGAATATCACAATTCTTTTCTAACTGAGACATCAAATGTCCCACTGTATCATTATATTCAACCTCCAAAGAATAACTACGCAGATCAGATAAGCGAACTGTTATTGGAGAATAATGTTGACCATTGCCTGTTGGTAATTCATTATCACGTTTTTCTGCCTCGGTTTTTAGATTCGTTGGCAGACTAAGAACATAATTAGGAATTTCAAATTTATATCCAAGTTCATTGTAACATTCAGTCAAATTACCTAAATTGTAATGCAAATAAACTTCTAATTTATTAATTATATAAATTGATCAGTAGTTATACGTTTTGTAAAACGGAGAGACGTAACTATCGCATGTGAACAGTGGTGCCCTAGTGAAGAAAATACGCATCATGTAGGAATACTATCATACTAGTACAATAAATTACGCATCACGAACAGTAAGATTTGCCAATAATTTGTCAAAAATCTTGTATCCCAAGAAATAGAGATACCACTGTATGTTTTTTTACAAATAAATGCAAAAAGAATATCAGTAACCATTTAGAACATAAAATCGTTTTTAAATATGTTAATTACAATTTTCAACAGTAATATGAAAAGAAAGTTGTTTTAAATTTAAATATTTAATTTGAACTTTAATTTAGAACTGTCAATTAGTAAGGTATATAATCACTGTAAACTATTAAACAAAACTTTAATGTTTATGTTACAAAATAATCAATAATAAGTTGAAATGTTTTTCAACCCTAGGAAAAGATTTCAAACACTAAGCGCTACATAGTCACTAAAATTTATTTGCGAAATAGATAATTAATAAACAATAATCTTAAAAATTTTCAATAAAATTGTTTCATTTTGCTTACCGTTTGGTATAATAATTCCAGCATACAATAAAAGTTCCTGCGCTTTTTCATATCTTTTATTTTGAATGTGTTCCGCACACATTTTCAGTGCATCCCAAGTTTCTTTATAACCTTCATATGCATAAGCAGTTTCCCAAAATTCTTTTCTCATTTTTTCAATATCTGATAAGGTGAGAGGTTCTACACTTTTCCAACTAATATTATTAAATGTGCTATAAAAAGAGTTGTCTAATGACATGAGTTAATTAGCAATCTAAAATTTATCAAAATTATTAGAAATATAATTATTCAAATATTTAATTATTTTTTTAAAAAATCTGAAATATCTATGAAACAAATTTCTTGGAAAAGTATAATCAACTAAAGAGCCACATATTTTGCAAAATCTCAATTATAAAATTTTTATTCAATAATTAAAACTTAATGAAAATATTTGTAAATGAAACTTTGTGTTACTTGAAAGCAATTTAATTTTATTAATAAAGAATATTATTAAATTTAGATTCAACATTTGAAAACAATATTAACGAAACGTATTCATAATTGATAAAATAAACAAATTAACTCGACGAAACAAGGTATACTTAAAAGTTTAAATGGTAAAAGTTTAAATATTAGTAGGATTTTTAATAATTAAACTGATAGGAATTATTTGATAAAGAATGTAAGTACAATATTAAAATATCAGTGAAATAACTTTTGTTATTAGTTGATAAAAGATTAATTATTTCCGAGAAAGTTGGAATATATAGTGCTAGATGAAGACTAGAAGTGACCACCTGCTGTAGATATAGATATATAAAGTGACTGATAGAAGGTATTTCATTATCATTTTGAGGAAGATGTCTCAATTAATGAGCCGAATTTCATTAAACTTCCATTCTTTAATCACTTCATGTCCCTTTCGAATTCCTCTAGATATTTATCAATCAACTTAGGAATTATATCGTTTTAAATAATTATTAAAATCCTTAATTGACTTCTACCCTCATTCATTCATTTACGAATCTATAAACTCCTCATGATATTAATATTAATAGGTCATTGAGATTATATATTCAATTTTGATAATTCAATATTTTTATGTTACATAACTTATATATAACTACAAAAATTTATTATAAAATTTTTTATTGATTTACAAGTACACTGTTTCGTTTTCCCATGTTGATGTTCCGAGTTGATAATTTATTTTGTTTCCATGGCTTCAGTTAACCTTGATTTCGATATACCAAATAATCTTGCTAACTGACAGTCACTATATCAATGGTTAGTGCCACTGGCAATCATTTTAGAACTTTATTTTAATAAAAATAAATTGGCAAGTTTCAAAAATTATCTTCCTATGAATTTTTGCAATCATTGCTTCCTATAGAAAACTTTGTTATCTTCAATTTATAAATGAGATTATTAATTTTTTGTTGCTTTTTCTTGATCTCATTGGCTGAAATAAGAATGCCGAAGAGTTTCAACTTCAAGCTCTGTATATGGGATCGGGAAACCGATATTCTAAAACCCGAACCCGACAAACTTCCCGGGTTTTCGGGTTTTATTATAAGAAAAATATTTAGAAATTTAATAGTAAGATTTATCAAGAATTTTCACGAGCAAAGTAGAATTTCAAAAATAAAAGGTTGCTTATAGATTTATCTGAAAGACTAGAACGAATTCTTGTGCAAAAATTATTTGCAACATTGAACGTTCTCTCGGCTTCAGTTGAAGTCGGTTTTATCGTTTTAATTGTATTAAAAAAACAGTCAAGGTTTTTTGTTAGCTTGCCTGTATTTTTGTATGAAGAAAACTCCTGTTTCAATTTGCTGAATTTTTCCGGCTTTATATTATCTTTAAATTGTTTAAGTTCTTCGTCGAGAGTTAGGGGAATTTTTATTTGAGTTTCAATTGAAATTTATTGTTCGCTAAGAATTTCAATTTGTGGGAATAGTCACTTCAATAAATTGGCTCCAAACTCAAGCGCCATATTTGATGGTCTTTAATCTTGTTGGTAAAACGCTTTCTGAAGTTCAATGAGATTCGGGTCCAATTGTAAATCCATGTATTTCATGAGTTTTATAAGTAATTTTTTTCCGACATCATTTTTTTGACCCTCTAATTTTTTATCATAAATTTCACCGATATTTTAGCGGTTCTAAGAGTTCAATGCGTTTACAGCAACTTCAACTGGTTTCAAACATTCTACAAGAGTTTTTAGTATAATAACATTAATATTATGAAACACATTTTCTGCACCTAATTCTTCAAGCGCTTCTACCAAAGCTTCACATAGTTTCAAAAACTTTTCCAGCATGAACAGCTTCGAGTTCCAACTAGTTTTATAGTCAAGTAAAAGTTGCACGTCTGAGTTAAATTTTTCTTTTACTTAAATTACAAGAAGATCTCGCCGAAAAGCAGAGAATTTAAAAATTTGGACAATTTTCCTCACTTTATTTATGTTCTGTGAGATTTGTTCATTACTAAGATTGAAAATATGATCCTCCACTTCGTTTACAATCTCCAAATTGTCATCTTTCTGAATATAAGACTCTTCTGCAATATTATCACTTGCCTTATGGTGCGTTTAATACAGAGTGTGAAAAATACCGAGATGGAGACCATGAACATGGCAAATTTGATAATGTTGAGCTTCTTTCTCCAAAGGCAATCATAACGCTTGCACCATCACCACTCGCTGCAACAATGTCATGTTTGTATGATATTTTAAAAGTTTCAAATGGCTTTCTACTATATTTACTGTAGTAGATTGTTGTAAATAATTGTAAATAAATAAATTATGTGTTTCCGGATATTTTATGTTTTTGATTGTTATTTTTTATTAACATTTAATGACAAGAAAGTTTGTAGAGCCCAGCCGAGTCTCCTGTAAAAAAATACTGTCTCGGGACAGCTGGAGTGGATGTGTGTTGTTTACGATAATGCGACTACAAATAAATATTACATAAAACTCATAAAATATAATTTGTTGATAAATTGCTTACAATAGAAATATAAAATAGTCTTTACTTTCCTTCGAGGTTTAATTTGCTTTCTTCTTCTTATTGATACTCGGGTATTTTATGATAAATTGTTCACAATAGAATTATAAAATAATCTTTATTTTCTTTCGAGATTTTAATTTGCTTTTTTCTTCTTGTTGATACTCGGGTATTTGTTTATAAATTGCTAACAATAGAATTTGCTTTTTACTACTTTCTGTCTTGAATTTTTTTTCGATTTTTTAATTTTCAATTTTGTCAATTTACTATAGCGATAATTTACGATAATTTAAATTATCACTATATAGTTTTTTTGAATTTCTTTTCCCCGACGCTACGGGGACGATAATAAATAAAAAAACACAGAACCTAATTAGGGTATTGTTTACAACAATTATTTACAACAATCTACTACATTAACCATTAATTTATCTTGAGTCTGTATTGTGCAGGTTGATGTTTAAATAACAACGAATTGCAAAGCTGGTCCATTCATCCAGAGTGATTGAAGATTTAAATCTTTTAGCGATTTCGCATTCGATTTACTTAATAATTTCTCTTTTTTTGCTTTGAGCTAAATTATGGACTAGTTGCATCACACAGGACTCACTTTTGGGCAGATTGAAGCCTCGGAATGACATTCCTGTTCTAATTCCCTCTGAACTTCTAATTGCTCTGATCGAAATTCCATCCGCTGCTACCATCTTAGCTACGATTTCTTCCAGTGTTATCCTTTTAATGGATGATTCAATGTTTTTAATTTTCTTTGGTTGTTGATGTTCCATGCTTGATTCGGTGATGTCAATGTGATACTGAGGGATTAAATGTATCATCATTGCAGATGTGTTGCTTTGTTTTGAACAAAAATCGCAAATTGCTGTATATTTATCACTGCCAGATTTAAAGTGTTTCCCAACTCCAGATTGTTTTTTGTTTGATATTGGGTTTTATATTTTTTCTAAAAAGTAAAAAGCAAATAAACACAATACTTGATTGGTTTAAATTCAATTATTTATATAAAAGCAAACACAGATAAATTCAAAACATTTCGTATCTATATTTAAATTTAAACAAACGACTCATAGTTTTAAAACAGTAATTTTGAATCATTAAGATGCAAAAAATAAGCGCCCAATTGAGATACAATTTGATAATTAAGCAAAAGGCTTTTTAATTATTTTTATAATCGATTTCAAGCAAATTTTTCAGTATTAGTTGTTAAAATATAAACATTGAACAACTAAACTTTACTATTTGGAGTAAATTTATAAACTCAAAGTATGATTCATGTTAACCTTTCAAAGTTTATTTTTTCAATAATTTAAACCAGCACCCCAAAAGTTTTTATGCTCGGGTTTCGGGTTTTAAAAAAGGATAAAACCCACAGGGTTCGGGCTCGAGTCGGGCCGGGTCAGATCCTTTAGCACTGTGTGAAGATCAGCAGACAGCGAATCCTAGCCTTAAGATGGAATTTGGAATGAACAGTCTAATGGCCAACTTGCTCGAAAATTATTCAGTCTCACAGCCGGTTCTTCCATCTTCTTATTCTCTCAAATATTTAGGGTTACTGATTCTTTAAAAAAGATATTTGAAGAAATTTGGAGACTTTTCGCCAATAAAATGAGTCACTGAATCTTTCAAATCATCTTTTGTTGTAAATTGCTAGCCTCATAAGCATTTCTTAAAATTCCTAAACAAGTAAAAGTACCACGAGGTCAAAGCCAGGCTTTGTAGAGTATTGGTAAGCACCGTCAAGTTCACAACTATCAATTGTGCCACCCATTAAAACTGCTCTTATGTGAATGGGATAGTTATCGTGTAAGTAATAGAGCTCACATACTCTGACTTTCGTTCAGAGCTTCCTTGTTTCTTGGACAAATTTATAGTAGTAGGAGCTGTTAATTTGAACATCACTTTCTGCAAAATCAGCTAGAATAATGCCATTGGCATCCCAAAACACTTTCAGCATGAGAGCCTTTCGGTGACTTGTTTGATACCTCTTCTTCTTAGAAGAAACCTTTCCTGGCAGTTTCCATTATTAAGATTCCCATTTAGACTGTTGAACATATAGTGAAAGTGTTGTTTCATCCATGGTAATAATACAATCCATAAGAGGCTCTCCAACATCGGCCTAAATCTAAAAGTTTTCTTCACAGCCTTACAGGCATCGATTTTGCATTTCAGCAGTTATAAAACGTGGTAAGAAGCGATAGCATAGTTTTCCTATGCAACTTTCACTATGTAATGTATAAATAGTACCTTTACAAACATTCAGTTACATTGGTAGCTCTCTGACTCTAATTTTCCTCTCATTCTGAAAACTTTTTCTCAGGAATTCCGTTACTTTTTCATGAATTTCACAAGGCTTTCTTCTTTTGAGCTCTTTTTCCTGGAAGTGATTTTACTAACAGTAAATTGTTGTTTTGAATTTGCACACATTACCATAAACAACAGTCAGTTCTCAAAATTGCATAATAACTGATTAAAACAAATATTATGGTATTGTTTTAATCAGTTATTACGCAATTTTGAGAACTGACTGTTGTTTAGCTACAATTTGCTTTATTTCATTTATTTCTATAAAAGTCTCACTATTTATTGGCATACCACGTACCAAAATATTACTGTTACACAACATGAAATACCCTACCTAGTATTGGCATATTCAATTGAACAAAATTCACGAACGTCAACTAATCATATTTAACAAACAAAATTACAAATCTTGGTAACTAGTTTCTGAGATAACAACTGTTTTTATTGGACTGCTTTCTTTTTTTACGAGCTAAATTTAGTATTAACTAAATCATTCAATGTTTGATTTCTACAAGAGAAATAATTGAATACGAATATATTTGATAAAGCATAAAATCGATAACCTATCAGGATATTGAAAATCTTATTTGATCCATTAACGTTTTTATAATAACTTTCTAAATAAGAAAAATAAATGAACACAACACACACGATTCTTATAGTAATACAAAAGCGGTCAAACTTGCATTAAAATTAACAGGTGCACTGAACTATGTTTTCTAAATAAGTTATTTATTAGTTAATTATATTTTTGTGACAAATGTTAATTACTCTAGAAACAAAAATTTATTAGAAGAAATTAGCAATTAAGAACTTCTATGTCGTAGAAAACAAAATATTATATTAAGCCTTAAAAGATAGAGAAAACTGATGCGGCGATAAAAATTTGATTATTTTTGTATTTTATATTCTTATGCACTCTAATACAACATCATGTGCCATATTTTTGCTTTGACTATAGGTTTCATCGTGTCGATCATTATATCCGAGTTTTAACCTTGTATTTTGCCTTTAGGATTTTATTCTGTATATCTATTTCTACAGGTTCTATTTTTAATTTACCTCATATTGGGATAATTTGCTTACTAAATAACTTATATACCATCTCCATTGAGAAAGTAGTTCCATTTCTTTCAGTTATTTAACCAATGAATTCGTATATATGAAATCATTAAGTTTAACCGTTTGCGGACCCTAGGCCAGCAGTGCTGGGCTTAAATGGCTTATACGATAGATAACAGTAGGCCAGCACTGCTGGCCACGAATTTTGTTCCAGACGTTCTACAATGTATAATGGCCAGCTGTGCTGGCCAAATTTTAAAAAATCATACCACGATATCGGGCATTCGTATACTAAAAGATTTTATGCTAAAAAATAATATATTAAAATACTACTTATTAAAATTAATTCCGTCCGCAAACGGTTCACATTATATAATTTCTACTGTACTGACTACTTATAATTATAAATTGCAACGATTTGTGGATTTTTACAAACCATTCTAACAACTATGTCACCTATTCAGTTTCCATTTTTTAAAGAAAATTATTTCCATTTTTTGTAGAAAATTATTTAAATACAATAGAAAAGCGGGTCCCATAAAAAATAAGTATTCCTCAGATTTGCAACGGCTAAATCGCTCCTGTCCATGAGCTCAGGAGATTACCAATTATATCTAAAATATTAGCAATTAATAAAATATTTATTTTTTTTTATTTTTAAATTCAGTTCATTAAAAACATTAATTTGTACCTTACTATTTTGATCACCATACTTTAAACTGAATTTATTTATTTTTAGTTATGTTTAACCAATAGATTTTTAAGATCAGATATTATTTATTTTTAATCAAAATTCCAAAATTCAAGGGTGTTTCAACTAGTTTATCATTTATCTTCAGAGCCGGAATTGAAAATGATGTCCAAAATTATAAAAAATGGAAAAATTATTTTAATAATATTTCTAACCGCCTATTTTCTAGCCAGGATATTCATATGGTTGATTTCAAGATAAATTTATTTTCTGGAAAATATCATGTGAGTTTATTTTTGTTTATGTATTTGTACGGAAATTTTATTTTATTTTATTAATATTCATTCACAATACATTTGAATAGTTAGTTTTCATTATTTTTCATTAACCCTTAATTACATGATTTTGTTATTTATTTTGAATAAAATAAAATAACGTTCCTTTGACTGAATATTGACTGAGACTTGTGGCGCATTAGCGGTCACTTTATTAACTAAATCCGTTAAGCAGTTTTGTAGCTCACAAGCAACACTATGAAATAGTTAGTTCTTATTTATTTTAGGCGATCTAAACATGAAATTCTGGTATGTTGTAAATTTGCTACACAATGCAATTAATGCAATGTTAACGTATAAAAAATAATTATAATCGTATAATGTACACTAGTGCTAAGCAAAAATAATACAGTTTGTACTTTATCCGGGGTGTGTACTTTCTAAAGAATTGGTGGGTTACAGGTAACCAAACTATACCATTTTATCTGTTTCCAGCGTAAGTCAGAATACAAGGTTGCTTTACCACTCGATGCTCGTTGAGTACTCAACGTTGAAAGTGTTTCGAATGGGTGAATACTCGCGAAAAGTGAGCATACCTTTGTACACTATAATCCTTGAGCATCCTAACCGTCAACACTTATTGGTCCGACTTTACTTGAGGCAGTAACATATTGTAACTGCTAACAATTAATTGAGAACTCTTAAAGACATACACTAATTATTTTTATACATATCATATTCCATTATGTAGAAAGACACGCCAAATTTCTTATCGAATACTCCATGATGGGGGGTTTCTTAAGAGCGCGTCTTTGGGTGAGCTTCAGTATTTCCAGCTTATTGTACTTCTCTGGTCAACTGACTGTGGTCGCTAACTCCGAAATTTGTCCACTCCGATTTCCGAACGCTAGAATCTCTACCACACTGGGCTGCATTCGATTGACTAGAAATTAATCCAAATTCAACTGGATTTCTAACTGTCGGATTATGATTTTCAATGCGCGGATTTTAATTTGGTCCTGAGCAACCTGTGCCTGCAATTGACTTATTTTCATCATCCGCTTCTGCATGTTCTCGGGCGGAACCATTTACTTTTCAGCTCGCATGTATTCCCCTTGAACTTTTCGACTAGAGTACAAAATGCCTCTATCAGTCGCATAGCAGCTTTGCGGTCTGTTCTTAGGTTTTCGACCAGGTGCTCCACTAAATAATAATATGTAAAAATTAACCCGTTTTTTGGGGCAATAAGACAAAAATTAACTCATCCCTAATCATCAATCTCTATTCACTTAGGATCCCATCGTTCAAACATTTATTACACGTATCCATTCCATCAATCTCACATGCAGCACAACTCACAATAGAACTAATGTTTTATTAGCAATAAAATTAAAGCGATCACTAAGACTATTAATGTCAACACCTTCTTTTTCGGTTTACTGAGCCGAAATATTTAGGCATTATTGATGATCAAGCGCTTAAGTTTTCCACCCGGTGGCCGAGTCATCGGATAAGGTCTTCTCTCCAGTCTTGCTCGGACCGAATTAGTAGGTCGTCATCCATGTTGGAGATAGCCCCATCGTGAATATCCCGTTCGACTTGCCACATTTTCCTGATGACCGTTTGTACCATCTGGAGGTCACTGAACCTGACCGAACGTGCATAGTTGAGTGTCGGTTCTTGTTTTATCAGCCTCAAAATGGAGCAGAAGTTGTAGCTACTCGGGGCGAAATTGCGCTTTCTTGTTTCTCGGCGATAACTCCGGCTTCATGTCTCAATCCTTTCTCTGCGTTCATCCAAATACCACCTTCATAAATCATATAAAATGATCAAATATCACACATACTCCATGTGACCATCAAAGTTAGAAAAATTGATTTTGAATGATAACATTTACACCATTCTTCAACATTCAGCAATGAACTTATATGTGCAGAGGGGTTCCTGACGCATACATTTCACGCATTCATAATCTATTTTCGGAGGGGCCTAAAGGAATTTTAGATTTGTTTTATTTCTCACATGTTTATATTTTTAATAAAAAATATATTTTGTTTTAAAACGCTTTCGGAACGGATCCCTCCATTTTGTATTGTTACACAATATCATATAGTACAGGTTTCACACAACACAGTATTTTCTAGCAGTCCATCTGTCGAGTTATTTATGGGTTACCTGTATGTATCTATGTATACATGTAGATATAAATATACTCTTGGTATAAGATACACACTGTAAAATGTACACAAGTTTTATAAAGTACATTTTCTTTACAAATAACTAAATTATTAATAAAATGATGTAAACACAATTGATAGCGAATAGCTAATTTTCTTTGGAACCGTTACGCTTTCCAAAATTTTATTGATTTGTAAAATGAAAAGTCCGTACGCACTTACTAAAACTTATTAAGAACCAGTACGGGCGTACCGGCTGAATCCCATCACTGGGTATTTAACATTATAATTATTTCAAATTGACATGTAAGGTTTAATTTAATAAAAAAAATTTTCAATTTGAAATTCATATTTAACATGGATGTATCAAATATGGATAATCAAACATTAGGATTTTCCAGAACAATTTATTATAATTGTCCAGTAATTTTCAAATTAATTTCCTTATTTTTTCTGTATTAAAACGAAGAAATTAGAATTATATAAAAAATGCATATAAATCTTAAACGGTTTTACTATTTAATTAATAGTATATTTAATTAAAATATATAATTAAAACCAATTAAATGTCGTAAGTTTTTAATTCGATTCCTTGTTAGTTTGAGAAGCAAAGAAAATTAGAACGATTCAAAAGATATTCAATTAGACCGGTTCAAGAAAAGGTTAGATAAAACATTTTATGATAATAATAATAAAACAATTAAGTGATAATTTAAGAAATCATCACTTCATAATAATAATAATAATTAGAAAACGCCACTCAAACATTCTTTTCACGATATATATATATATATATATATATATATATATATATATATATATATATATATATATATATATATATATATATATATATATATAATATATATATATATATATATATATATATATATATATATATATATATATATATATATATATATGTATCAGGTAGGATAAAATAACTATATAAATTAAGGATTTTAAACAAATTTATCAATTTTATTAATTTTACAAAAAAATTATTTTCATTTAATAAAATCATTTCATTCTTTTAAAAAATTATAATTAAAATAACATATTATTTTTAAAATTTTAGCATTTAAAATTCAATTTAATAATTTAAAATTTTTTTATTAATTATTTAATTTAACATACAACAATCAATACATACAATATAAAAAAAAATTATTTAAAAACATTGAAAACACAAGTATTCACTGCATTCTGCACATTAATTTTTGGATTCAATGACTTTATCAACAACGCCTCACAAATTATACGTTTACAATAATTATCAAAAAATTTTAATAAATTTTTAAAATCAGACATACCTATTTTACTCTTACAGCCCTTGTTGTGCTCACTAATATTGGTCAAAGCCTTCGGTCTATAATGGTCTCGAGCTCGAATACAGAGATGACGGGAAGTTTCTCCAATGTATGTGTCATTACACCCATTACAATGAAACGGATAAACGAGATCCGAACATAATTCGACAGGAATTTTAGACTTTCTAATAAACATATTACGTACTTTCCATGAAATTGACATTATACTATAGTTTAAATTCCCTAACTGCTTTCTTATCTTCACTTTATAATCCTTAAAACCTTCTGAGTACGGCAATACTAACATAAATTTAGGCTCATCAGACTCACACACCTTAACAAAATCACACCCAGATCACACCAATATTAGTGATGTGAAATTTTCTATTTATTGAGTATTTAACAAATCAATATTTTTCTACTTTTCATACACTTACAACCAAAATGCCGCCCCAAAAAATGTCCGGATTGCCCGGCTCAAGAGCGGGCTCTGCGACCTGTAAAACGATTTGAGTTTGGAAAGCCTCACATAGTGTTTATTTTTCCAAAACATCATGTGTGGATAATTTGTGATGTATTCTTATTAATCGGTTTAATGCAATAATATCAATTGTACATATTTAATTTAAAACGAGCGTAGATGTTTATACACTTTCCTACAAATAATAAGAACCTTCAACTTTTGAAAATTTTAATTTTAAAAAATTTAATTAAATATAATGGCAAAAATGTTGAATGTTCATTTAATTATTATAATTAATATTTAAAGGTCGACGACAATGTGAATGTATTTTATATTCGATATTCAAATGAAAACAGCAATTTCGTTAGTGAGTTTAATGTGAATTGTTTAACATTTGATTAACTATATAATATTTATTTCTTCAAAAACTGTATTAGGCAGTTTCCTTAGTATTGCTTTCATTTCTCGATTTGGTTGTAATATTTTATTCTCGATTTCATTTATATTCATTAAGTTTTCGACTATAGATCAATTTTTTTCTACTTAACATTAACTTTTAATACTGCCTTTTTAGATGATATTATATTCGAAAGGTAGTTGAAATAAAAATAATTAGTGTTTATATATGTTATGGGTTGTTATAATACTCAATTATAATCATATATATATATAATTTATTAAAAATAGAGTTTGAAGACTATAAATCAGTAATATTATTACTGATATTATTACTGATATTATTACTGATATTATTACTGATAATATATTACTGATTTATAGTCTTCAAACTCTCTTTGTAATAAATTCAATGAAAAAAATAATCAGTGGTGAAATTGGAAGAAATAAAAGTTCTTATAATATATATATATATATATATATATATATATATATATATATTTGATTTCCTTAACCTTTACCCTATATTATGTAATGCCTGCATGTATGATTTATTATTTTTGATTATCTGGGTCCTCAAATTATGTCCATGATTATTATTTCCCAATAAGGGCCGTATAGCGAGATATATGTGTACTTCAGATAAATCACTTTCCAAGCAACTAAATTTTTCAATTATAATATTTGCAAAGTCACAGATTTAAATCGCTTTTCAACAAAGTAGTTAGATTTATAAATCGTAAAAGAAATATATGTTAGTAATTTTGGGTATTTTTTTGTAACTTGTCACATTTTGAGCTTATTTCTTTTGTTGACAAGTTTAACCAATTCTTTGGGTTCTAAAAACCAAAATAGTTCACAACATTATCCATACCTTCAAACCTTCCTTTTATTTGATTTATGACAATGTCAATTACAAAATTATAAACTTGAAATTTAAAATCTTTTTAAGATCTTTTCTTGTTTCGAATCTATGGTCTGTGGCTAGCTCATCATAATAATTTTTTATTTTTGGTTGTCTTTTTTCCTCAAAATTAGGTCTTATTCCTCTATTGCTTCATTTTTAATTTCATTATAAATAGATATAATTTTAATTATATTGTTGTATACACGATTTAAAATTCCTTTTGCTTCATTTAAATCTATATAATTTTTTTGTAAAACTTTTGAATAAAAATTTACCTCTGTTAATATTTTTTGCATGAACACAGTTATAAAAATAAATTCAAAATTTTCAATTTTATTTTTAATATTTTAAGCATCATTTGTATCTTTTTTTTGTTAATATAATTTAAGTTAAAGACCTAATGATATAGGTATATCGTACTTTGATGATAGCTGTCGTCCCAACCATCGGATTGAATTAAGTTTATTTAAGGTAGTAGATGGATTGGGCACCCCAGCCGGAAAAAATGTTTTAAAACTTTTTAAAAGTACATTTTAAACAAAGACAATGACTCATTCAAGTTCATTTGACGGCTCATGTTTGAATCCTGGACTCCGCTGGCTCAACAAATTTTCAAGGTCATATTTTTAAAATTAAGTTTTCGAGACCATGTATTTTATTGAACCAGGACTCATTTTAAAGGTTTTTCAAAGGGCTTTTTGATACGAACCTTGATAATTAGAACCTAATTCTGAGATCACAATATTTCGTATTATCGAGGTTTTACTGTACTAATAAAAACTAACACCAAATTATTATTTTCAAACTTTACCGAAACTCACAATATTAAAACAACTGATAAAAAATCCAAAATTTGAACAAACTGATAAAAAGTCCAAAATTATTTTCAGCTAAAAATATCAAATCGATCACAAAAAATTCGAAATCAACAATCTCCAAATTACACTGATCGCGTCTGTGTGCGCATACAAAAAACAAACACCATCTCCGAATCCAACGCGCACACAGGCGCGAATTAACGTCAGGATAGACCAATAATATTATTTCCATATTTAAACACTGTGTTATTTTCAAAAATTTTTATTATTATTAAGTTCAAAAAATTTACAATATAAAAAATTTGACATAGAAATAATATTTAAAAACTGAAAACTATAACAAGTTTTTGAAAAAGATATTAAAATAACAATATCTCAATCAAAAAGAAAAACATCGTCTATATCAATATCATCGAAGTCTGGACTTAAACCATCGAAAAGTGTATTCACTTCCTCACTTTATCAAATTGAACAAACACAAACACAATTCCCTTATAAATACACTTTTACAAATATTGGTTAAACCTTTGATGTTTTCTACATTTCCAACGAATTTTAGGTTTATAGTTATAAATATATCGGACATAAAATAGAAATAGTCGAAGGCTTTAAATTGTCTTTAATATTTCATTTTTAGTTCGCGCGGAGGACTCATTCCAGGGATGGAGAAAAGAAATTGGTAATACAAGCTTTGAATATATAAATCGAACAGACATTATTTTCAAAGAAAATGGAACCTATATGGTAATGGCTACTGTAAGTTTTGTTTGATTTAAATTTTTAAAAATATATTAGATGACTAATAATATCACTTTTTAGGAAAAGCAAATTATATTTTAACCCTTTCACTGATTTAATTGAAAAAAATATGGTCTAAAATAAACGACTTAAAATTCTAAATATTTTATAATTAAAATGCTGTTAAATGTGAAAATTTTTAAATTTTTTAAATATTATTATGCTTTTTTTAAACAACCAAATATACAAAGCGGAATCTTACATTCCGAACAAGTACTAGTAATGTATTTTCTTCTTTCATTATCTTTACAATAACGATATTTTGATTCTTTAGAAATCTGAATGGGATAATGTTTAATGACAATAGATGCCTAGTTCGAAAAATTATTAGTATTAGAAATTTGAGAATTGGAAACATTCGAGGGTTTTCTTCTAAATTATCTCTTAAGCTTTTTATGTAAAGATGGACTCAACTTTTTATAAATTACACCTAATAGAAAATATTATATTTTAGTAAATGAAATTCCATTGTAATTGGTCATCTGATCCATTAAATCAACTCAACCCATGCAATTTTTGTAATCTTTGATAACACCAGTCATTCAAATTTTGAAAATAAAACCACATTTTCTAAACTTCTTCAAAGTTTTTAGACCACCCTAGTAGTTAGGCTAACACCCGAAAACCTTGTTCAAACTGTCTTTGCTAAATTCGAAACTTGGCCCTTTTGCAATGGTGCAATGGTCAAATGCTTGCCAATCCATCAATTCATCATCTGGAAATCTGTTCTCAAGGTGGTTACACAACAGTTCAACAAATCTAAGAATTTCAGCCTCGTCGACATCACGATCAATCGAATTAAGAACTTCCTCACTGCGTTAATCCAATAAACTGTTTCTCCAAGATACTGCGATCTTATTTTACATATTTTGGCCTTTACAAACTGAAATGCTTCAATAGTTCTCAAAAACCTTCGTTGAAGGTATTTGTATATTGATGCCAGTTCACCCAAAATATCATTTAGTACTGTCAAAGCCAGTCGAAACTGCGAATTAAGTAGTCTCTTCAAACAGTACTTATTGATTGGATCATTGCTCATATTTACCTGTTCAGTGTATTAGTCAATCAAAATGTTGTAGTTTCGCACTAATGCGGCAACTGCTAAATCCCTAGATAACCATCTCACTTCATGCAAAGGACAAATGCCACGGCATCACTTTCTGCGGCATTGGGCAATTCCCGGAACTTCTCATTTTTAACCGATGACCTGCTGAACATTGTATAAACGGTTCTAAGTAACGTTTCAATATCATGCATCAATGAAACTTGCTTCCAAGCATCATCAATAGCTAAGTCTTCTCGATCTGCAACGCAATGTTGCTCAGACAAATGATGTATATTACGCCTCAGAATTGCTGCACTCCATTATTTTTCCCTAGCATGACAGATGCGCCATCTGATGTAACATTACCATCTTCTGCAAATCAAGATCATTCTCACAATATAATTGTTTTATTGCCGTCACAATAAAGACGCTATCAAACGAGGACAGCTTCACAATACCGCCGAATATTATCCTGCAAACAATGTCTGCCTCATGTCGATACTTGAAAGAAACTATCAGCATTTTCTGAACTGAAATATTGGTACTTTGATCTATTATCAACGTATGGAATGCAGATTTTCGCAATTCAGTCATAAGCTGAGTTTTTAAGACAAAGCGTGTACACTCAACAAATTCAAATGCATAGTTTTTGCTGCGCTAACTTTCTGGAATTTTAACATATTTGGCAATATGCTCATGAATATACAGTACCGAAAGCATAGATGCATTCAGTTTAATAGCAAGAAAAACGTTATCAATTAGCACTTTTACCAAATCTGAAGTCAAACGCTTTCTCTCTTCCATCTCTAATAGAACGCTACGATATACCGTACTCTCCTGTAGCATTCACAAAATTCACCACTCTTCTGATTCCTCAGCTTTGTAACTGATTCGGTATGTAATTTTTGGTTGAGATGCCGCTTTAAGTAATCAATTTTCTATTCCTCCCATTTCTTTCCCGAGCTCAAATCTCCTGCAGCATTTGCGTTTGAGCAAATAGTGCAAATAACAGCGCCAGCACATGAAAATATATCCAAGTTTTATCGTCTGCTTGTTAAATGATGACAATACACCAGTTTCAACCGTTTTGTTAAGCCACTCTTCCTCGAATCTTGAACAAGTTTTCTTTTTAGAAGAGCATGATTCACTTCTATTCACTATTCTTTTTGACATTATGGAAATATTATTTCTGATTTTTACGCATATTTACGTCAAAAACAGTGAAAGGGTTAACTAAGATTTTATATATTTTTCAAAGCCTTGTTTAATAATAAATAAATTCACGGGTAAATCACAAATGTTATTTATACATTGAAAACATTTAACTTTACATTATCTTAAGTCACTAATTTATTAAAGGTCAAAATAAATTATAAAAATCAGTTTTTACAACTCATCTGACATTTTATATTTATTAATTTTTAGAAAAATTTGTATCAATGAGAGAAAATTTGTATCCAAGGATAAATTGGTGTTATATATTATTTTTAAATCAAAAAATGATTAAAAATTTGAGTTTTGAACGGCTATGTACAATCCTGAAATATAGCCCTGTATACCAGTGGTTCTCAACCCGTGTTCCGCGAAAACCTCAATTAATTTTTTTATAAGATGATTCAATATGAAAGCCGTTACACAGATATATAAACATCCAAATATAAGTGTTTTTATTGCTTGTTATTGTTGCGCGTGGTATTTTCTTTGCTTATAAGAAGGTATTGTTTACGTTTACGACAGATTTCTAATAATTTGTGATTGGTTACTCATTGTGGGCAAGTATTTTTTTGTCAGTGTTCCGCGTAAAAAAAATCATGTGAATGGTGTTCCACGCTCTTATTTTAATTGAGAACCACTGCCCTATACCATCAACATTTTGTGACACTATTTCAATAAATTTCAACGTGCTGGCAACTGAGTAAAGGTCGAAAAAATGCCCCTTTGAATTCAAACCAAAAAAATACAACACTTGCATATAAAAAATACAAACCGTTGAAAAGAATCAATTTTACAATTGTTTAAATACATTAAATTAATACACTTTCCAATGTTGAATTTTAACCACAAATCTATAGGCTCCTTCTGAAGCAAACCACTGATTTTATTTCGTACCTAATTTTGATTAAGAAAAATTTCTTCGTTTAGAATGGTTTACTCTTCCAAATTTGGGATTTTTTATTAATTTTTCCGTTAGTTTACACAAGTTGCTTATCAATGCTTTAATCCATATCACTTGTAGAATTCTTTTTATTTTAGTTTACCGTGAATTCTAACTGGAATGCCGAGTTGACAATGAAAATCGACAAATATCCGGTGTCATCATGCTTCTTTAAATCAATGAAAAAATCTACTGATAAATTTTACTGGGGCTGCTCATTTTTTCATGTTGGAATCATATTTGCAAATGATGCGTTAGCGATTCAGTCGATTGGAGCACTTGATAAAAAGGATCAATCCAATATAACGTTGCTCCAACTAATGAGTTCCAGCCAGCTAGTCATTATCAAGTTAAATGACATTTAACTTTATTAACTCACATGAATTTTTTTTAATATATTACAAATTCAGCGATTTAAGCATTATTTATTTTCTTTTTAAAAAAAATATTGACTATCAAAAAAAGCATAATTTGATGAACTAGAATTAAATTTTCAGAGTTTTGGATTCAATGTGAAATTCCTAATGAGGATTTAAAATTGTCGTTAAAAATTGATGAATTATTGGATTCATAAAAATAATAAAAATTACCATTCAAAAATCTAGAAATCCTAAAGGTAAAGGAAACCTAAATTCAAAAAATTAACTTCTGTGAACGGATCACATTCATTCCCTTCATGCCAAAGCCATGGATACACCAACCGGCATTTGATTATCATCAAATGGCCATTGATTTGCATATTTAATAATATAAATATTAACTTATAATAAATGTATGTGTGTCATAGCCAGAAGGGACATTGAATTAGCTAGGTGACATTAAATTAGCTCTTACACTATACACCCAATTCCTAAATTGAGTAACCTCTATAATTCACGTTGGTGTGCACACCAGTTGAGGTGAGTCACCATTTACGTGAAAATGAGGTTACTCAATTTCATTTATTCTATAATTTATTAGCAACAAAAATGGTTTTCAGGTAATTTTTTTAATTTCAAGTATATTTTAAGACTTGAATTTTGATCTTATATAATTATGAGATCATTATTCAAGTTCTTAAATATTACTGTTAGTCATCATTTATAATATAATATATAAATAATTAAATTTCAGGTGTTTTTTAGGAAATTTATGATATTTTATGCATTAATATGGAATTATTTCGCTAAAATGTAAGTTAGATATTTTTATATTTATAAATAAATAAAATTAATCACCAAACACATTTATTTTTTTAAGACATTTAGGGAAAAATCGGCGTACATGAACGAAATAGTTTTTTAAATTTTTATAATCTTCTTTCTGCAGCTCATTTTCGATGGCTTTTTTCTTTCTGTAAATCAAAAGATCTCGAAGGACCTTCAATATTTGAAATACTGCCTTCACACATACTATAAAATATTTTAATATTTTGTAATTTAATGAATAAAACTTACATTGTATTTTCTTCCTTTTCCCTAAAGCTCAAGATAGAGCTGTCGGAATCTAAATTAAAATTATTTTCTTGCATTTTTTAATAATTTTAAAATAATTATATTTTAACAATATGTTAACAATATGTTAACAGTTATTTGATTCGGAACAAAAACCTATATAAGAATTTTGCATGTATTTTTCATTATGTGTTTTGTGTTGGTGTGTTGAGTTATTTTTTTCTCACCTTCACAAAACCTATAATAAAGTTACTAAATTTCGGAATGATAAATTTCTACACACAGGTAAGTTTGTGTGTTCCTATAATATATATTTATTGATTTTTTTTAGATTATAGAAGTTATTAAATTTCGGAATTAGGTGTAGAAAGATAGAAAAAATCGCTGTTGGAAGAAAAATAAATAAATACATACAAACACGGTTCTATAATAAAAAATACACACTATAGGACATTGATTTATCATGCGGACATTCAATTAGCTAAAAATTTTCCATTTAAAATTAATTAATTATAAAAAAATATACAAGAATATGTCAGAAACTTCATCAGAATCGACTATTTCATTTCAAGAAATTCATAGATGAATGCTCTTCAATAGATAGACGAACAAGAGCTTCGGTAGATCACGAGTAGACAATAGAATTTATAACAATATACCAACAAATCGAGGTCTCAATTTTCAAAGATGAGCTAATCCATTTACAATAATATATCTTCATTGACTATTCATATAGAAAAGTTGCCATATAATCCATTTTTTAACCACATCGAAAGTGTTGAGCAAAATTAAAAATGGGGAAATGACTAAAGTTTCCTCGGTTGATGGATTTTCCAGACAGATTTACCTTCAATGAATGATTTACTGCAATATCCCAAGCAGTTAACGAGGAACTTCGAAAACCAGATCATAATAATTTCAAAAATCATATTAATAATCATATTAAAGGTTCTTTCCTAAATACTTGATATTTTAGGTGAACTATGAAAAATTTAATATATATTATAATAAATAAATAAATATCTTACTTCTTTGTTCATTATTTTAAAAAAAATCTTAAAATTAACTAAAATCCAAAACAAAGCTAAATGAATGTCTCATTTATGATAATCAAATGCGCTTTGGTGTAGACATGAAGGAAAGGATTGTTAGTAGATGAAAGTGTCACCGCTGGACCAAGCCCCCTCCCCTGGGAAAATATCTATGTAGAATTCTATGTAGGTTACGAATATATGTGGAGTGTATATACAATAAATGCTTAGTTTCCATGGAAATGAGCTCCGAATTCTCTAAATTAAAATATAGGTCACACCATAATATAACATTTTTTATATAATAAATAAATAAATTTCGCAACTCAAAAAATGTCCTCAAATTTTAAAACGTCCCAAAAACATATTTCCCAATTCAAAAATCTTTTAAAAATTTTAAAGTCTAAACTAAATTTCTCAACTTTATTACAAAATTTTTTATATCAACATTTCACCACGAAATTTGTTGATGTACATTTATTTAAAATACAAAGATTAAAATCATCAGCATACCAGTCAGCATACCCAAAAAGGCTGGAGGTTTAGTTTGAATATTATTAAAATTCATTTTTCTTTTTTGCTTAACCAATCATATTCTTTTATTAATAATACATCTCAACAGCAATGATATAAATAGACCAACATTTCAACAATTATTTATAAATGACGCAAACAACATTTATTATTGACCTGTTAAATGGTCTTGCCTGTAACAAAGAAAGTGACGATGTGATTAATAATGAAATTCCTTGTTAATCACTCAGAAAAATCGTTGAAGATAACCTTATTATTATCAATTGATAGGCAATCCAACAAAAGAGGAAACTATTCGAAGGAATATTTTATACATTATTTGATGATGAAATTACATGGACGCGAATTATTTTATGTTTCATAGGTATGAAACATATTTTAGAGAAATCGGGCTCAGACTTTGAAAATTATTTTCAATGGTCTGTAGAGGTATATATTATTTTAATGATTAACTTGATATGGATTAAAGGCTCAATGATTTTCACCATGTGTTCATCATTACAACTAGACTTTCTGGGTCAACCGAAATATTTACTTCCAGGAGTCAGTGCACATTAGGTTAAAAGATCTGATTTTGCATTATCATTAACTAGTGCTACTAGTCAACCAGTATGTTAAGTAATTGATGCAAAATTACTAGTAAGAAGAATTTGAGTTGATCCGTTGGTATTAACAGGTCATCAGTTGGGTCTTAATTCTAAGGATGCAATCTATCCCTTACAAAACCAAAAAATCATATATAAAAGAAAAGCATAACAAAAAGGGATAAAATCAATAAAAGTGCAAAATAAATTAAAATTTACTAAAAATTAAAAATCAATATTGAACTGGGGTATCGAGTATGGTTGAACGCCAATTTTATAGATAAGTTCAGAAATTATAACGAAAATTTAATAAGGTATTCACAAAGAAAGTTAATGCGAAAGAACAAATTAATTAAAATTAATTAATCAGTAATGGAAAGCCTGAGTTCATGGGAAACCTGACAGCTGAAGGAAACCCAATGCGCAGTGAGACCCGAGCAAGATTAAGAGAGGGAATTTTCTAGATAATTGCCTTCTCAGAAACAGTATAAAAAGAGAGCTCAGAAATGAGCAAGCCGCCATTTTGTCGAAGAGAAAAAGAAAGAAGAGAAGCAAAAATCCGGCGATCAGTAATCTAAAGAAGAAATATAGTTGTTCAAAAAAGGTAAAACTCGTACCTTATCGAGTGGAAAATTATCTGAAGCGAAAGGTGCAAATAGTGACAAAGTATAATTGTGATAAAGATTGAACAAAATTATTCTGTATTGGGTTTGATTTATTTTGTTGAATAAGAACACGAGGAGTCAGAGAGAGGACCGACTTTCGAATAAAAATCCAACAAACGAAATAGTTTCATTTACAATTGTCAAAGGTGCTTCTTCCTTCTATAAGGAAAAAATATTTGGACATAGAATAATGCCTAATTTTATTTTGATAACATTTCAATCTGAAACTCAATATATTGGATCATGCACTGCTTCAAGCTCAATTTTCAAACCCCTTAGTGTTGCTTCTCTTTCATTGTCGAAAAATACTGATTATAGAGAAACATACAATCAAGATTTTAATAATGATAATTACTGTGCGAAATATATGCAAATTATTGTGAGAAATATAGGTTATTTGAATAAAAAATTGAATTATGGTATAACTCTTGAAGAATTCAAAACCAAATATCCATTTTTACAGTTGTTTTGGCACTTGATTTTTATTTAAATCAGAATTAATTACCTCAAAATGAAAATTTACTATTAGATATAAAGTTTGCAAAACCTATTGCAGAACCTGTGCATGTTATAATATAAGGAGTATTTGAAAATGAGGTGCAAACATAGTATAAATGCAGTTGGTAATGTTAAAAATTTGTCATGGAGTAAGTGTTCATATATTATTATTATTATTAATATTTAATTTATTGGTGTAGTTCTATTCAGGTCAATCGAATTGGAAAACATGTTTTAAGGAAATGAGTTTGTTGAAGTATAGCCATAAGATAAAATGCCATATTTACGTAAAAATCAAGCCATAATTGTCAATACTCATTCATTGTATCTTGGTGGTGAACATTGGATTGGAGTCTATCTAAAACCTGACAGGATACATTTATTTGATCCTATGGGTTTTTATTATGCTGCTTTATTAGTATCAAAAAGGCAAACAATGGGTAAACCAATTGTATATAATAAGACAATGTTTCAAAATCCAATGACTCAAACATGTGGTAAACACTGTTTATTATGGCTGATGTATAAATAATTTGATATATAATAAATGTTTTTATATTATTTTATTATGGTGGAGAAAATACTAGTCTCGCATTTCGACATTATTTAGGAATTGATATCAGGGATGTTGACTAAGGAATTCAAACGGATGATGATGAATTGGATCAAAATGAAACATAACGATGTAAAAAAAGAGTTTTATTTAATAAATATTTTGCAAAAGACAAAACTGTCTTTTAAAGAGTTGATTTTTATTGTGTGATATTGAATACAGTTTTGATTGTATTCAATGTTTAATTGTTTTTGAAATCAGTTTTTATTATTTTCAAGTTTAATCACCTCTTTATTTGTGAGTTTTCTATGTTTTTATTCAAGTAAAAAATATCTCAAAAATTATCGTTAATGTTTTCAATAATATTTAGAAACTAAAACGGCCGCCTCTTTGGGGCAGCATATCGGGAGTGCGAACAGGTAAGTTTGCTAAGTTTCATAATATATAGAAAATATTATAATAATGCGTGACCTATGTTTTAATTTAGAGACCGGAGCTCATTTCTATGGAAACACTTTTGTATATACACAAAAAGGCAGTGCCGAAAATTCGTGATTATCAAAAACATCGATATATTTACTGATTCAAGCTCTTTTTAATAAATTCAATGGGAAAAAATCAGTGGTAAAATCGGAAAAAAACGTTTTTATAATATATTCTTATAAAATCTCGCTATATTAACAACGGATTTTGTGAAACAGAAACTTTTTATTCAACCAATATATTATTATATTTTTGGTTATTTTATTGATTTTAAATTTTATTTTACAAAGATTAAAAATTCAATTTCCTTTTTCTTGCTAACACCCATCCCTACAAATTATGTCATTTAAGGAACCAAATACAAGGAGCATTTGTTGGAAGAAAATGGAAGACCAATTAAAACACTAATCATATCAAAATATTATAGGACAAGCTCATACAGATATTGGGTTAATATTTTCACAAAAGATAGATGAAAAGCCAATCTCAGATTTCAAATCCCAATTCAATCCAAGATGCAATTTCACGACAATTAACAATGATATTGTAGTTATTCGAACAATATGTTTTATTTTTCGTAAAATTGTTAGAAAATTGACGAACACTGAGGATTCTAAAACTTAAACATTGCATAATAGAAACAAATAAATACAGAATAAATATACATGTATCTATGTGATTAATGGGACAAACATTTATTATATTGACTTGCAATAATAACTTATAATAATAACTTATTAACAATTTGGATGTGATTAATCAATTTATTTATTTATGTTATTAAGCTGTAATTAGATATTTTATCTTTATTGATTTATTGGTTTATTATAATATATATGAACTTTATATATTATAATAAATAGCGGATAGAAAACTATGATATTTATTTATGTGTTAATATTGCTTTATATTATTATTTATTATTTGTGGTTTTTTCTTTGTAAAATCGGTGAAATAATGATGGTGGTGGCAGTGGTGATGTCAAACAACTTGTTTGTTATTGTTATTATTGTTGTTGTTTTGCTGATTTTACAAAGGAGTTTACAAGAAGTTTCGGTTTCCGGTTTTCTGATGTGCATTTATTAATTAAAATATTTAAAAGTTATTTACTTTTTCAGGCCAGAAAATAAACCCTCTTTTACCTAGGCCACCACAGTTGCGGGCCGATAGTTACGCTACTGGCTCTGCCATGGGTTGATACGGTCTGATGTTGTATTAGTTAAATTGTTGGGTTTTAGATTACTTTAAGTCGGTTCCCTCTGACTCCTCGTGTCCTTTAAATCAAAACAATAACGACCCAACGTATAGTGAAATAACAAATTCACAATCCTTTATCACCACTTTACAATTAATAATCAAAGTTCCGTTTGACCGATTCTCCGCTCGGTGTTGATGCTTTGATTAAGATAATATTCACCTTTAAGTTTCTTAGGTTCTCTTGACCAACGTTTTCTTCTTTTTCTGTTTGATTTGATCCTTTTCACGCTTTTTATTCTTATTCTATCTCTTCTTTTTCTTAATCTCCTAGATTCGTTTTCGCCTTTTCCTAAGCTCAGTTTCTTCTTACCCTACCTGAGGCAAAATGTCGATTTGCTCTGATTTTCCTTTTCCTTATATACTCCTCGAAATCGGGATGAAAAATGGTTATTGCCGAGCCAATCTTTCACTTGACATTTGCTTCCACGTATCTGCTTCGCCTGTCACCCATAATGGTCCAACGAACCAAGATAATTAATGGCCCTTCCGGCCTTTCTACACGCACTATCTTCTCCTTGCTCTTTTCCAATTAATCATTGTGTCAAACTAATGGGCCCAAATCTTCTTTCTGTTTACTTTTCTTCTTGTTTACCCAGCTCGGGTTTCCTTCATCTCTCGGGTTCTCCATTGGCTCGGGTTTCCCATTATCTCGGGTTTTCTATTAGCCAATTAATTAATTAATTAACGTTTTTTGTTTTTACACGTTTGAATGCTTTTCGACCCTTCCTAACCATTTTCTTATAAATCCCTAGCCATCCTCTTGTTGACCATTAGCTACTCTATACCTGTCCCGTTTTCCCCATTCGATTTCGATGATTTTACCATCTATTGATTTTTCTCGGATTTCCGGATTCTTGCCTTTCGTAATTGCTTTTGGCATTTTCTAATACTGCTTTCATCACACTTTCCTTTACTATCGATTCTGTGCATGATCACACTTTTATTTGTCTTTTTTCTTAACTTACTTTTTATTTAAATTATTAACCTAAATTTCATTTAAATTTATTTTAATTTACGGACCTCAACAAAATAATAGTTACATAAAATTTACATCTTAAAATTTTCAATTTTATATCCTTATCAATAAAACTGCTGAATCATACCAATGTATTTTTCAAGAGGCAACAATGTCAAAAAATTAAATATTTTTCACTGTCATAAAAATTATTGGAAAAATCGCTTTCGAAATTATGTCAAAAAAACATGCAAATCTCATTTCAAAGTATTTTTACGTAATTACATTTTTTTAATGTAAAACTACAATAAAACTAATTTCCAACATTCAACACAATTTTTGAAAATCGCTAAATTTAGAATCCAATGCGAATTGTAATATAGCACTCCACAAAATAATTGATTGAACGATCTGAGTTTATTTATTTAAAGCAGTGCATTAAGTGCACCATGTTTATTTAGCCAACAAAAATTTTAATATATAAATAGACTGATTTCTCAGTCAAATCACCCAAAAATAAAAGCTTCTAAATAGAATTGCAAATTCAGAAATTGATATTGCAATATAATTTGGAGCATACCTATTTACACATCCGAGCTCATGAAGCTTCAAGCATTCATATACACATACACATACACACGCAGATATATACATATATATAAAAACACTAATTATTTTTTGAGGTGATTGTTAATTTTATATTATATAATTTGTAATTGTGATAATCAAATGAAATTTATTGAACCAGTGTTTGTGTTCTTATTTATATAGGAACCATTAAGTTGAGATTTGAGAACCTCAACACAATTATTGGGTTATTATTTTACAAGTCCGTTTTCTCTGACTCCTTGTGTTCTTATTTAAACAAATAAATCGAAACCCAACACAGAATCACTTTTTTAAACTTTAATCAAAATTACAACTCGTCACTAAATTTGCACCTTTCTCTCCAATAAATATTGCTCACGAAGGTACAAAACCGAAGGGACAATAACCTTTTCTGGTATGAAGTTAAAATTGCTTTCAATTACTAAATTTTGTATTTTGATCGATGACTGACTTATTCGCTCGATTTCTCTCTTGTTTCTTCGATCAACTGGTGGCTTGTCTGATTTTGATCTTTCTTCTTATACTTTTTCTCAGAGGAAAATTATCTACAGAATTTGGGATCATTGCAAATAATTAGCTTTTGGAAATCTTGGGTAAATATTTTGAGGGTTATTAAACCAATCTAATTTGTTTACCCGGATTTGCACTCGGGTGAGTTCGATTTCCTATCTAATCAGTCGGGTTTCAATGCGCTTCAGGTTCCTGTCAGCACTAGGGTATCCCATTAGTTAGGACTTTCCATTGCGGATTAATTACTTTTAATTAATTTGTTTTTTCGTTATAACTTTTCTTTATTAAATTTTCATTATAATTTCTGAATTTGTCTTTCAATGTACTTTCCATCAATATCCTGAACCTAGGAGATTCATAAACTCAATAGGCACCAGACGACGTCAAACTCGCTTCCGAAACTTACCCCAATCATACCAGTACACACGCCACTTATGACAAATTTGGTTTCGTTGTATTGTGTATTGATTTGGGTTGCATCTTTTCAATTTGAAGCCATAGTGACAACACATATAACAACCTTAGCGAAAGAATCAGGTAGAATGTCACAACTCCACAGTTATATGAAAATATATGAGAATCATGGAATAGTTTAACTGAAGTCACTAACATTATTAGAAAATAAATTTGCAAGATATTTAAAATCGTGAAATTAAGATACATTTCTAATGTATAAATATTTTATTGCTCTTCAAAAAAAATTATACATATAAATCAAAAATTTTAATATATTTGTAGAATTTATTGTATTTATATTTAATATAATACAATATAATATATTATAATGGATCCAAATTCTATGGAAAACATGATTACATTATATTTTATATGAAGTTAAACCTAATATTTGAAACGTAAATTATCATTTACTTTATTTATAAATAAAATAGCCAATATTTATTTGCAAAATAATTTCTAATTTAATTAGAAAAATAATTATCAAACTATTGACCTCGGTAATTTATAAAAGGTTTGTTTTAATATTTATTGAAATGTTAAGAAAATGTAAAGTTCCAATAAAAAGTCAATTAATCTACGAAATAAAACAAACTAATAGACATTATTCTTTAAATAATGACACACAAGAAATTAATAATTTGCTCTCTAAAGTGAACTTATTAGAAAATCACAATTTCTTTTGTGGCAAGAGAGTTAAAGGTCTCGGGTTAACTAATAATAATAATAATCCAGCAACTGGAAAAACTTTGATGCCGGTGACTTCATGCTCTACTAATCAACTTGATGATTGCATAAATGGTAGCATATTAGCTCAAAAAGAATGGTGTTTATATTCAAATAGTGATAAACACAATGTAGTAATATATTTTCAAATTCCATTTATTGACAGTATTTTTAGATATTAACAAAAGCAGCAAACTTAGTTCGTTCAAATTCTAAAATTTTATCAACTATTGACGTATTGGATACCGGAAAAGCTTACTGGGAAGCTGAAAGCGATATCAATAGTTGCGCAGATGTAATACAAATGTTTGCATCGTTTCTTTATTCATTCGAAGGATCATTTGTACCTGTGAATAGTAATAGGTAAATGGTTTATATAAATTTTTGGAAAGATAATAGTACAATCACATGAAATGATTAAATATTAAACACAACTAAAGTAAAAATAGATGCAATCTAAAGTACAAATTATATTCGAAACATAAAAATTGAAGTAAAAATAAATCAAAATCTAACCGGTTTTATTTGAGTATTTTTATTATATGTTCAAAATATGTTTATTGAAATTTAATTTAAATAGTATTTATTGAAGTTCAAATCCTAGGTACACGTTTACTGAAACACATTACTGAAACTGATCAAATTCATTAAATTGATCGAAAACGAAAATATACCTTTGGTTACATGTTATTAAATCATTAGCTTCATTCAAAATATAGTTAAATTAAATGATCTCGCTTAATTCGGTTTTTATCCTGTTTTGTTCATAATGACAAGTTCATACAGGTGTTTAATAAACAGCTTGAGGAAATACTATGTGAAAGTGATCGTGGGAAATATTAGGACTACCCGTGGGAGGGCGCATCGTCGGGAACTTGGATAATATCCCAATCCTTGGTGTAACGTACTGGATTTACTTTTCAGTAGGATGCATTATCTAAGAGTTCTCGATTGTCACATACAACTTCGATTGTCACTTTCAACTTTGTAAGAAATTATCTTTCCATCTTCCATCGCTCCGACCATCGTATTTTTGATATTTCAATGTCTTGTGATCTTCATGCTTCTACGTTAAACATATTCGTTTATTTATTCTATTTTGGTATCTACTTATCACTTGAGCTATCGGAGGTCACCAGGTAAATGGGTTTAACCATGCACTTTCCGTTGGTCAATAATATACGAGAAGAATTTAATTTATCTTACATCTGAAAATTCATAAAGCATTTAACACTTGAAAATCTGGGTTATATAAATAATTAAGACCGCAATATTTTTTTTGAAATCATATATTAAATCAATTCAATTAGTTTTCGATTTTGTGTCTCGGTTCCAAATAATTGTAATCGTAAATTAAAAGTGAGAGCAAACTGCGGCATATCCAAGGTATTTAGCTACTATTCGAGAGCTTATTTGGCGCATTTATTATATATTTATTCTTTCATATTTTTAGAAAATAGTTTATTTTTAATATTTTGCCAAGTATTTATATAATATATTCTAAGACTTTTTTTGTTTTACTAAGAAAATAATAAAGTAATGCCAAATTTTAAAATAAATACTGTAAAAAATTATTAATTCTAAATATTTATTAATTTGATTTAAATAATAAAAAAATAATATGAAATTCAAAATATTTTGAATAATGAATTTAATTTGATCATTTTACTAGTAGTGCTTTTTTTCCTTGGGTAGTCGATTTCGTTTAGATTTTGGCTTGTGGCAGTTTACATGATTTTAAATCTAATAGCCAATTTGATCACATGCTTAGAAAATATTTTGTTTTATAGTTCATTGTCTTGATCTAAGTCAGTGTTGTCCCTGTTGAAAAAAAACCCTGTTTTTCCAAACAACTTAATAAAAGGAAATTGAATTGTGGATATTTTAACAGTTATTTCAAATTTAAATGTTAATCAGTCAATGAAGTGCGAAATTTATTTGTTTACAATCATATTTATATTTCTTATCAGAAGTATTGACTATCTAAAATACGTAAGCAGCTTAATTATGTTTATTTAGAATCTTAAATATTAAATAATAATATTTTTTAGTTTATAAGTTTTTCATTTCTTATTAAAAGATTAGTAAAAGTGCAATAAAAAATTGCAAATAAAGCAAAAAAAATTTAGGTGTGCCGCGAAAATTTTTAATTCAGCCAAGTATTCCGTGGCTCAAAAAAGTTTGGACAGCACTGATATAAGTTTTCAGACTCAGACTCATCATCTGAAGAAATATAAGATTATTAAATAATATTAATTTGCAAAAAATGAATAATAATTTTTGTTTTTTGAACAATTTTCTTAGAATTCATTTATTTACTTGATAATAAAATTAAATATTTAGCAAACCAAAATACAGAGCAAAAAATTCAAAAACTTTGCAAAAAATAAACATACTGAGTGTAGTGCCTCTGACTTCCACATTAATAAAAATATCAATTTAATAATTAAAATTAAAATATATTAAATTAATTAAATTAATTATAACTACTGTATATACTCGCTTATAAGTCGAGAAATTTACGTCAAATTTACAAGTCAAAATAGCCACTTCGATTTTTTTGCAATATTTTTTGCAATAAATATCTTAATTTTTTTTTACTTTTCTTACTTCGACTTATACACGGGTTTCCAATTTATGACAAAAATGACACAAAAATATCACTTCGACTTATACGCGAGTATATACGGTAAATCAAATTAAAATTATTGTTTAAATAATCTTTTCTTTCAAAAAAACAGACGATATAAAACAATTTGTGAATCATTCGACATCTCAAGCGTTAAATCTCATCAGAACCAAAAAAGAAAATATGCCAAACATTCAAGAAGCTGAATCTTTCGTTTCCCTAGCTGTGATCTCTGTTGATAAGCTTGATCATCAACACTTTCTATTCAACCCAAGAAATTTTCCTTAGAATACTAATTCTCAATTCTAACGATTCTCCTGATAAAGTTCGTTACGAAAACCGGACTGACCCATTCGTCTTCAGACAGAAGGAGTTAATTAGCAAAGTTATTCCCGATAAAGATTCCAATACTTTCACATCGTACAATACTGGAGTTTACATGCCCAAATACAAGATCATCTACAATCGCCAGATAAAGTCTCCATGGTTTCGTTGGACTGATGGATCAAATATTCCCATGATCGTTTTTAATGTATGTTAGGGATATTTAAATAACTAATTTAAAAATAAAATATATATTGTATTATAAGTATCAAATATTATTATTGGTTAATTATCAGTTTATGTCTCGCGCCTGTGTGCGTTTTTTTTGGCTTTGACATTTGGATTGATTTGTGTGCGCACACAGACGCGGACAATTGTCGAGTTTAATAATCGAATTTTTTTGTGAGTTTATGTTTCGCGTCTGTGTGCGTTTTTTGCTATGACATTGGAGTTTTTGTATGCGCACACAGACGCGATCAGGGTAATTTTCAAGATTATTATTATTCAGTTTTTGGATTTTACTGGAATTTTTTATATGAATTTGTCAAGTTTGTTTTAAAGATTGGGAGTTTCTGGAAGTGTTTTTCTGAAAATAAATTTTTGTGAATTTATTTAATGGCTACTATTAATACAGATAATTACTATTATCATAAATGCAACAGGGACGTTCACATATCTCAGGATGGTAAATGTGTGATGTGCAATGATGATTTATTGAAAGAATTGAATCTGATAACGCAATGGAAAGTGATGATGATGCCTTGAATGTTTTTCATATTATTCGTCATATTCCTGGTGGAAGTACTACAGTTGAAAAAATATTTTTTCTTTATTTCCGCAACCTCCAAGGGGGTTATAATTAGTGGAGTTTGTCGGTTGAAATTTGCGAAGGCGGGAATCGAATTGTTATTGTGTAGAAACATATTTTTTTGGAGTGTTGGTAAAAATTTTATACACAAAAGAAAAAAATTATTTCAAAGGAAATCGGCTTAAAAATAAAAAATTTAAAATAAAGCAATTTTAGGACGAAGTGAGGCTTTTTTTTAATTGATTAATTGTTAAGATCTAGGTATAGTATAAAAATATTAAAATTATTTAATCAATTTAATTAAAAAATACTTTAATTAAATTTAAGATAGAATGAAACGAAATTACGCAAGCGGAGCGTTTAAAAGGAAGAAAAAAGCAGAGAGAGAAGAAGAAATTAAGAAAATTCCTAAGCTAGATTATTTTTTCACTAAAGATTCTGCAACTGAAAGTGAATTTGTAGCACAAGAAGATCGGCACCAAAGCGACCAAATAGAGGTCTCTTCCAGTACTTCAAATCAACCTATTTTCACTGGAAGTTCAAATCAAGTTTTTAATTATTTCGAAAATAATTTGGAGCTGGTAGATAACATTAATAATGAAAATTTAGTGGAATCCCTGATTGAATCATCTCCAAATGCAAATCGTGAGAATGACGTAGGATTATGGAGAGAATTGTCTTCTGAAGACACTTTGTACTGGATTGAGAAGGGCCCTGAAAGTTGCCAACATTCAACAGAAAACTTTCATTCTTCCAAACAGCTCTATAATGACAATACTGTTCGATATTGCTCTAAGACTTTATTCTTTGATGAAAAAACAAATGGAGAAAAGTACACTCGCGAATGGCTTGTATATTCGCCTAAAATTGGAAATGTTTTTTGTTTTGTTTGCAAATTACTCACTGCTTCAAATTTCAATTTAGCAACCAATGGCCTGCGAGATTGGAAAAATGCTGGTTCCTCAATCAAAAGCCATCAAAACTCTTCTGAACATCGTAATGCTTTAGTTACATATTTAACTAGAAAAAGTAACTATTCTGTGTCGGATCAATTGCAAAAAGAAATACAACAAGAAAGGATTTACTGGAGAAAAGTCTTAGAACGAGTTGTAGATGTTATTTGCACCATTGTTGAACGAAATTTACCATTTCGAGGATCAAATGAAATTTTTGGAATGGAAGGAAGTGGCAATTTCATTGGACTCTTGGAACTTATTGCAAAATTTGATCCATTTTTAGCAGAGCACATTAGAAAGTTTGGTAATCCAGGATCTGGAAAAACTTCTTATCTCTCTAAAACAATTTTTGAGGAATTGCTCGATCTGATGGCAAAAACAGTATTGAAGTCGATTTCTGATGACATCAAACAATCAAAATATTTTGGAATGTCTGTGGATTCCACCCCTGATATATCACACAAAGATCAATTGTCCATGATTATCAGATACGTTGATCAATCAATTTTAAACCAATCGAGCGATTCTTAAACTTTATTGAGATAGAGAATCACACTGGAGAATATTTAGCTGACATTTCATTGGAATTTTTTGAAAAGGATATTGGGTTAAATTTTCAAGATTGCCGATCACAATCGTATGACAACGCTATGAATATGGCCGGAAAATACAAAGGAATGAGGGCAAAAGTTTTTGAAAAAAATGATAAAGCAATTTTTTTACCGTGCAGTGCTCATTCTTTGAATTTGGTTGGAAATTCAGGTGCGGACTGTTGTATAGAATCAATCAATTTTTTCGGATTAATTCAGGAAATTTACAATTTTTTTCATCGTCTACTAAGAGATGGAACAAGTTAGTTGAATTTTCAAATAGAACGGTAAAATCGTTATCAAAGACTAGATGGAGTGCTCGTTCTGAGTCAGTTAAGGTCATTCACGAAAACTATGAAAATGTAATGGAAGCACTAAATGCCATCATTGAAGATGCAAATTTTGATGGAAACACTAGAAATGAAGCAAATAATTTATTGAATAAAATGGAGGAGTTTGAATTCGCACTTCTCGTTATATTTTGGGATCAGGTTCTAGAGAGAATGAATGCAGTTTCAAAAAATTTGCAAAGTCCTAAAGTCACATTAGACGTTTGTTCTTCGTTATATGCATCTCTAGCTTCATATATTACAAATTTGAAAAATAGCTTTGATGAAATTAAAATTGAAGCTAAAAAATTGTTACCAAACACTGACTACACTTTCAAGAGAAAGGGATTTAAAAAGAAATTTCCAGATGAAGATCAAACTACCACAGAACCAGAAATTAGTGCTGAAGAGAACTTTCTAAACAACGTCTTCATGAAAATTTTAGAAAACATCGAAAATAATTTGATTCAGCGCTCTGATTGTTACTTGGAAATTTCTAAAGTGTTTGGTTTTTTGACAAATATTGAATTGTCGCAAGAAGATTTGAAACAACATGTGAATAACGTTGTTGAAAAACGTTGTTGATATAGACGATTCACTTTTTTTTGAGTTACTACAATTTCACGAATATATCAGGAACGATTGGCCAAATGATCATCCAAATCATTTGAGTTTCTACGAGATAATTAAGGAAAAAAATTTGGAAATTGCTTTTCCAAATTTGGAAACAATTTTAAGAATTTTTTTGTGTCTAATGATTGCTAATTGCACTGGCGAAAGAAGTTTCTCAAAATTGAAGCTGATTAAAAATTTTTTGAGGTCAACGATGAGTCAAAAAATTTTGAATAATTTGGCCTTATTATCTTGTAACATTGATAAATTGAAAGCTATTGATTTTGATTCATTGATTGATCAATATGCTCTAGAAAAATTTAGAAAGAAAGTTTTGTAAAATTATATTTTTGACATGACATATGTATCTTATTTTTAAACGGAATTATTTAATAAATATATTTCAAAATATAAATAGGTAGTAAATAATTATTTCTTAAATACTTTTAGCAAATAAAATAACCTACATAATTTCCTTGAAATATACTAATTAATTTTGAGGGCCCCAAAAAGCTCCTTTGCCTAGGGCCAACAAATGCTTAAATTCGGCCCTGACTACAAACGAAACTGATGGTTCCTTTTTTATTATTCCAAGAGATCCTGATAACAGAAATAGTGTTTTTGACCAACTAATATCAAATTTATTTGGTGGATTGCTACCTCTAGATTTTAGGTCAGATTACATATTTTCAGATCAAAGTTTCGACAATTTCGTAACGAAAATTATGAATCAATTTGAACAAAGTGGTCCTCCAACAGCAAATGAGGCAGATATTGAGAAATTACAAGTCAAGGAAATCACCGAAGCTAATGATACAGGCTCCATTTGTCTGTCAGATTATGAGGTGGCCGACGAAGTGTACGAGTTGCCCTGTCAGCATAGAAACCCTGTTCAGTGTCTAAAAACGTGGTTAATTAAACAATTATATAGTAAAAGTATAATAAGTATAAAGGCTGGCACGCATGATTATATCATTATTATTAAATTAATTAATTCACCATTTAGATCGGTTGTTTGAATAATACCAGTTTTAGGCAAGCAATTTCTATTTGAATATATCTTTAAGCAATTAGACTTCAATTATTAACAATGTAGTTTACAATAAAATCTTTATTCAAATTAGTTTCATGTCTCTACATTGAGCAATTAAATACTATTTAAATAAAAATTTAATTTTAATATAGAACATTTTAAAAATATTTTCAAAAAACATTAAATATCTTATCCAACATATAGTAAATAAATAAATTTTTGTTGTTAAAAACTGTTGAAAATATTTTATATTTAGTTTTTATTACACCCGTCGAGAACCACTGGGAGTTTGTGCTGGAATCGGTGCTTGGAACTTTCCATTTCAGGTTTGTAATTTATTTGAGCTAGAATTGAAATAATTAAAATATTTAAATAAGAAACTTGTTAATTAACATTGAGTTCTTATTTTTATTTATTTCATATTAACCCATGAAAAATAAATACGAGGCTCCTGACAAACAAAAAGAAAAAAATACATTATCTATTTTGAAAAGGAAGATTGGTGAAAATGACACCAGTCCGCAAAAGAGAAAGAAGATCGTAATTACAATTGAAAATAAGCCTTGCTGACCTGCAAGCAAACACGTCGGGCGATATGTAAAGCGTCAAGCAACGTAAACTTAAACTTCATCCATGGCCTCAAATCGGCGACACAGCAGTGGCGTTTGAGGTTTTCTATGATTCCTTGATCCATTGGTTGCGAGTTGGCTGTCGAGTTGGGTGGGAAGAAGACTAGTTGAATGTTGTTCAGCTTGAGCTCGGGAGGGTGGCCATATAAGTTATCAAGACAAACCAGCACTCTACACCCCAGCTGGCTAAGTCTTCCGTCCCACGCACGCAATATTTCCTCGAAAAGCTTCGCCGTCATCCATACCTAGAGTTCTCCTTGTATTCGACCGGAATCTCCTTGTCTCGAAGGAATCGGGTCTTTTGGAAGCACTGCCACTCATATTTGTCCCAACTAAAAGAGTAATCCTTTGCTTACTTTTATTTCCTCTTGTACACTGGTCTTATTCGGAAGTAGTTGCCAGAAGAGTCCTGTCTCATACAAGTTGAAGACGTCTGCAGAGAACTGTGTGAGTAATGGCCAGAGAATTTGATATGGCCACTCAAGAAGAGATTGCAAATCTACTGCTCCAGCTTTGCCATGCACCATCTTGAACGTGATGCCGTGGCGTTTTTTAAAATTGTTTAACCAACAGTCGCTCGCAATGAAGTTTGGAATATGCATCAACTCGGCCAGTTTCATCGCCTTCTCCTTGATCAAATCACCGCTGATAGGCAAATTCTGTTCTATTGCTTGCTTCAGCCATATGAGCACTCCCTCATCAGGCTTCGGGTCGTGTGCTTGTGTCAACTCATGCGCTTCGATGGAATACCAGATTTGATTGCAGTCTCGATTTTTTCTGAGAATACCCTTCACTTTGGTTCTCTTAAATTCGATGCCACATTTCCTGCTTATCTCCCTGGTTAACTTGGTTTGATTCAGCTCCTCTCTCTTGGCAGTATCGATGATTTTTTTTCATAAAATTTAACATGAAATATGTTATTTAAATTATATTATTTATAAGAATATATATTTTCTCTTAAAAATATTGAGTTATTTCATTTATTTTAAATATTAAAAGATTTCCTAATATTTTTAAAATTTTTTTCATTGTTAAGCAAAAACTACGATCCTAATGAAACTTAATTATAGTAAGAAAAGGTCCATTTTGGTTTTAGAATAAAAGAAAACTACAATTGATAAGAAAATTATTTTAGTAACGACTATTTATAGTAACAGAAATTCCATTATATTTTTTTAAATGCAAATTATACACAAACTTACACTACTGGCTGGGCCAACAGATCCACATATATTTACTTACCAACACATTGATTCCATGTTAATTTAAAAGAATCTACAATTGTTTGTATGGAATAAAAGCGTCAAAATCCACTATTTATATATTTTTTATATTTACAAAAAGAAATAAAGAGCTATCGCCAAAGTCAGTCGATAAATTGATTCAAGTAATATAAAGCAATTCTAAACTCTCATACCACAGGATGTAATTGCCCCGGGGTTTTCTATTTAGAAAGAAAGGTGTAAATCTAGTGACAGTGTGATTAAAATTTAATAAATTTATTCTGTGTTGGGTTTCAATGATTTGTTTGATAAAAGACTTGAGGAGTCAGAGAAAACCGGCTTTGCCAAATAATAATCCAATAAAATTATAGTTAAAAATATATAACTTACATTAAATCGAAATAATTCCAAAATTCATTTCATACATAAATTTTTAAAAAAGCTGAAAAAAATATTTAAAAATTAATTATAATAGAAATGTTGTATAAAGTAATATTTAAGAGCCTGGAAAATGATCTCATATGAATATGGGATCAAATTTCAAACCTTAAAATTTACTTAAAATTTTAAATCTTGAAAGCCATTTCAAAAATGGTTATTATTACAAATTAACTAAATTTTCTATATTGGTGAGTCATCTAAAATTAGTGTACTCATCAACCTCTATCATAGATGCGTTTATTTTGTGCAAACAGGTGTCAATACGACATTATTGAATCATATATATTCTGACAAATGTGAGCTCCCTGCCGGATTTTGGTACCCCCCCCATACTACTCAATAATTAATCAGAAGTTAACAAATATTTTCATTAATCATTTCCTTTTATTTCATTATTTTTATTTAATTAATTAATTAATTATTTTAATTTTATTTCTTTATTAATTTTTTTTACTTTTGTTATTTAATTTATTTTAGTGTAAATTTAAATTATTAATTCTTATCTGTTATTCTTATTACTCTTTTTTTACTAATTTATGCAAACTGAGACCAAAATGTTCAAAGTATAAACATATATTAGTCAAACTTATTGTACATTTAATTCTAAATAAAATCAATAAAAACCAATATTTTAACAAAGATTTGTTTAAATAACATCTGGTATATCTCCAGCTGATTCTTTGAATTGCGAGAATGGTGGATCCGGATCGAATTATTGAACAGCAAATGAGTCACTTCCCATATATATATATATATATATATATATATATATATATATATATATATATATATATATATATATATATATATATATATATATATATATATATATATATATATAACTTTTATTTTTCCCCACTCAAACCATTTTATCATCTGCGTTGGTAAGTGCAGTTTTTTCATTTTTTATGGTGAATAGCTGGTAATTTTTGCTAGTTATTTTAGTTTGCGGTATAGAAAAAATTTGATTAGTGTTATAACAATCCAGGTACGACTGATGTTTTATGTCACTACCTTTCAATGTTACTCCTTTAGCTTTTTTAGTTTCGTCATCACCTAACAAACTATAACACTTTGGCCTAAGAAAAACCCACTCCTTATATTTAAGACCTTTATTCTCGTCTTTGAATTTACCAATGACAGAATCAAGGTTCCTAATATATAAAGGATGATTTGGGTCATAATTCGAAGTGTCTAATAATTGATCCCTAATTATCGCAGGTAAAAGAACATCAGGCTTACAATTAATTACTTCAAGAAAAAATGAATCCGTATCGCCTGCAACGATATTAATTTTACAATTGAATTAATTACGATATTTTTGTAACTCTTCATACTGCAGCTGGTACATCTTAAGTTTCGATAAATCCAGTACAATTTGACCAATGTAACTGGGTCTATCTAAATAAATAGCTTCCTTATTTAACAAGACTGATACTAAGTCATTGTCAATTTCATAAGTCCTTTTAAACATTGGATTAGATGTATATGTAATTAGCCTAGAAGCCGAATTACAAAGCCGCAAATTCAGACGTTTTTTCAGATTCTCTACGGTTTTGCCGTAAAGACTATTATTTAATCACTTATAATAATTTTTATCCAAGGCATTACTCGATTCCGCCCTAAGTTTGGTATTGGTATCGGTGTAATCTTTAAAAATATTATCGTTTGTGAATTTAATTGCCTTATGTACAAGAATTAATTTTACACCAAGAGAAAGAAAAAGCTTGAGAAGTCTCCAATGAAGAACATAGTTCTTCTAGGGGCTGTGTGTAAGCACCAACTTCTCAACTTTAGAGCCAGATGGACACATCTTTTCAGCAGCAACTGGAAAATCATCCAATAGTCGTGAATCCAATCAGGAATTTCCAAATCAACTTCCAAGGTATATCCAAATGGAAGTACTTCCAAATCTACAGATTCACAAAAATAAATTATTTTATTTAACTCTTCTCTATTAGTTACCCATTTAAAATCCGTATATGGAAGTTTTTGGCTTGAAGCCCAACCATACAAATTATTTATATCAATGTATTGAAGTTCTGTATTGTCGGAGGATACTACATGGTGTTTGCTAACAAATGTTAATCCACCACAAATCCCCCTTCGAAAAAATTATACATCTCCATATCTTGCAACAGCTCGATAGGAGATTTCAAAGTCATTAAAGCGGAACTCCAGCTCATGCCTGGAATGCCCAAGAAATTAAGAGGTTCAGGTAGATTATGTGCAATTGATTTTGTACGAAATTGTTGAAAATAGTCAGCTAGTAAGAAAACATCCAATTTAAGATATAACATCATGTAATCAAACAATGATTCACAATGAAATTCTTTCCAGATATGTTGTGCCTTTTAATATTCATCAACTGTGACTCCTTTCCAAATTGGTGGTAAGTCATACGTATCTTTTAAAACTTCTAAAGAAGTTGCAAAATTATATGGGAATATCCCCTTTGAATTAACAATAGTCCCCCTAAATTCGGCTATAGATGAAACACATGTCCTCAGTGTTTTTCACATTAACCGTACAATGTTTTAAGGATAATTTTGGTAGAGTATCAATACCTCCGTGACCACTCAACCTACTTATTTGTGAATATTTTGTCAATTTAAAACTAATTTCCTTAATTTTATTAAATGACCAGTTGCTACCATTTTCGCAGACTTGAGTTATTTTTTCATTCAAAAGAGCAATACCATCTTCTAAGAAGGTATCACTCATGGGTTTCGCCGAATTAGATATTATAAAAGACTGAAATTGTCCATCTTTTTCAAATTCCACATCAATGCAGAATTGAATTTTAACATATCCCATTTCGGATATAACAGAATTTAATTTAGTTAATAATGGTGCAGGGATAATTAATTTATTTAAATTTAAAGAAATCATTTTAACAATAGCATGTGCCTTATTCAAATTAAATCTAAATAAAAGTTCATTAGAACCACCATATTGAACAATATTTTCGTCATTTGATGAATGAACATCTTCATCATCGGAAATTACGAATAGTTTCGTTGGTTAGTGGACAAACAGTAACAATTCGTCTTTTATTTAGATTAATAGATGCAAAAAGATTCTTCTTTGTACAAGAAAATTGATTTTAATTGAAAAAGTTATATTTTGGGAGCTCTTACAAATGGGACATATAAAGAAGGTGACTGGTTTATTCACATGTCGATAGTATTTTTTCAATATTTTATTGCAATTGCGGCCATAATGAACTTTACATTGACAATAATTCGGGTAAAGATTACCTTAATTATAAAATATCATTAAAATTATTCAAAAGTTTTTAAATATCATAAAATAAAAGAAATTCGATATATAATTGTAATTATTACGCAAAATTTTATTATTATTATTATTATTATTATTATTATTATTATTATTATTATTATTATTATTATTATTATTATTATTATTATTAATAATAATGAAATCTGCTTAAATTAATGTTTACGCAAAAATTTTCAAATTATTATTATTTATTACAAGAAATATTTACAAAAATTATTACTATAAATATTTACTAAATTAAAAATATTAACATTTACTTAAATAATAAATTATATTAAATTTCCTTTAATTCATAAAAAGTAATCAATACTTACATTGTAAATTTTCGTTTCGATTTATTGACATATTGTCATAATTTTTCTCTTTATTCGTATTACTTAAATTATTAATTAATTAAATCAATAAATTAGAAATTATGTTTACTTTTTCTTTTCAAATTTCCTTTAATCTTCGATTTTAAATTGTGTTCATTAATATTATCTAAATTAAATAGTCAATAAATTAAAATTTACCAAATTTCTGAATTTTTCCTCGGACATTCATAACGCTTTTTATTAAAGAATTCATTTTTAAAGGTTAACTATTTGTTAAATGTGACTAATGATAGATTATTGTTTATAGACTGAAGATAATAAACACGAACAAATTCTGACCAATCAAAATCAAGGAAGGGGAAGGAAAAAAATATTACGTCGAGGTATTTTAAAATTTAAATATATTTTTAAAACTTATTTTGACGCTAAAGTTGACTTATTTAACAAAGACGTAATAAAACTAAAATTATTAAATTAAAAATTCAATAATTAAAATAAAATTTATGACATACTGAATACATTAGATATTTGACAGACAAATTTTCTAGAAAATTATAACTATTCATTATTGTACTTATCAACAAAACAGCAAAATAGAGAAAATTCAATAATTAAAACAAGTGTGCAAATAAAATTATATTTAGACTAATTTATAAAGAATTAAATTCTATCTATTCATCATTATACTACAAATTCTTTAAAACTTTGCTAAATTGATGAAAAATTCAAATTTAATACAAAATATGTGTGTAGAACATTAAAAACGACATACACAAATTATAATCAATTCATTTTCATCGAATTGCAACAAATAACATATTTCAGAAAATTTCAACAAAGTTGTAAAATATTTATCAAATTGTAACAAAATTATAAAAATATTGAAATAAAGTAATAATATAATGAGGCGAATTACAACTAAATACATTTTTCATCAAATTGTAACATAGTATTAGAATATTTCGGTAAACTTAAACCAATTTCTAAAATATTTATCTAATAATAAAATAATAAAAAATATTACAACAAAGTAATAAAATAGTTTAAGTAATTGTAAATAAAGTAATACATTATTTCGATGAAAAACAACAAATTAATAAAATATTGCATTAAGTTGTGAAACCTTTCATTAAATTACAACAAATGAATAACATATTTCAGTAAATTTACATAAAGTTATGAAATATTTATCATATCGTAACAAAATAATAAAAAATATTACAAAGTAATAAAATATTTAAGTAAATGATAAAAATTAATAAATAATTTTATCAAATCGCAACAAAGTTAAAAAATATTTAAACAAATTGTAACAAGATTATAAAAATATTGAAACAAAGTAATAAAATAATGTGATGAATCAACACAGTAATAACTTTTTTCATAAAATTGTAACATATTTTGGATAAATTTTCAACAGTTGTAAAATATTTAAGCAAATTGTAACAAGATTATAAAATATTACAACAAAGTAGTAACATATTTCAGAAAATTTCAACTAAGTTGTAAAATATTTATCAAATTGTTACAAAATAATAAAAATATTATTAAAATATAATTAATTAATTAAATAAAAATAATGAAATAAAAGGAAATGATTAATGAAAATATTTGTTAACTTCTGAATAATTATTGAGTAGTTAGGGGGGTACCAAAATCCGACAGGGAGCTCACATCATACTACTTATTTAAGAATTAATAACTCAAAAACTATAAATAAATCATTAACTGACAAAAATTTTTCAAGTTTTATTAATAGATGATGTCCTGGAAATCCGCACCAGCCATTGCTGCTGGAAATAGCATAATTTTTAAACCTTCGCCTTTAACTCCTTTGTCTGCTATATTGTTAGCTGAAATCTATAAAGAAGCGGGGATTCCAGATGGATTAGTATCAGTTGTTCAAGGTGGATCTGAAATAGGTGGTTACATGGTATCTCATCCTAACATAGCCAAAATTTCATTTACAGGTTATTGTCAATTAGTATTATGAAAATTAAGTTAAAAATAATTTCGAAATTATACATGATTTTAAAAAGAACTTTATGATGCCGATTTTGATCAGTAATATTGATTTTTTGAATTGTTAGAATTAAAATTACACTAAACTCTATTAGGCAGTATTCAAACTGGACGAAAAGTGATGAAATTCGGATCAAATACATTGAAACAATTTACTCTTGAGCTTGGTGGAAAGTCACCTTTAATTATATTTGAAGATTCTAATATTTCTGAGGCTATTAAAGGCACAATTTTAGCAAACTTTTTAACCCAAGGTCAAGTTTGTTCTAATGGCACGAGAGTCTACATTCAATCAAGTATTTACTCGGCATTCGTTGAGCAGTTAATAGATGCTGTCAAGACTTTAAAGATCGGTGATCCATTCGATCGTAGCACTGCAATTGGCGCCATTATTAGCGAAGAACAATTTAATACAATTATGGAATATATAAAATTAGCAAAGTTGGAAGGTGCACAAATATTATATGGTGGAAATCAAGTTGTTTTTCACGAAAAGTCTCCCCTTTTTAATGGGAAATATATTGCACCGTGCATAATTGGCAATTGCAGTGATACAATGACAGTGGTAAAAGAAGAAATATTTGGTCCCGTCGTTTCTTTGATGTCTTTTGAAACTGAAGATGAAGTTGTTGAAAGGGCAAATGATAGGTTAATTTGGAATTTTTTTATTAACTAATTTTAAAATTTACTAAAACTATTTAAAATAGTGCAATTCTGATTTTTGCAAGCTCGAAATGAATTTGTCATTTGAATTTACTTTAAGTATCACAATACACTAAGTTAGACAGTTACTTTGTTAAGGATTATTTATTAGAGAAAAAACTTGTTACTGGCTTTTTACAAACAAATTAAGCTAATTCATAATTTTGCTACGAATAAATTTTACATATGCGGTTATTTTTTCAAATGTGAGTCTGTATTTTTCCTTTGATATGTTGGGCTAAAACTGATTTTTAAACCCAAAGTTAGGAGTGTAACGGAATGTTTCGGCATATAACATGCATACCCAGTATTAAGTATACTCAAAATGAAACATAATAAACACCGAGTAAACAAAACTAACAAAAAACATTGTACACAAAAGTAAAATATCCATATTAAAAGAAAAATCGAACGCAAGCAAGAAGTATTTCATGAAACCTACTCAAACACAACCGGAACACATAAGAACAATAAAAAAATCGAATTAATAAAGCAAAATAAGAACGGAAATCAGAGCAATTTCCATAAAGTTATGATAGAAAATAATGAAAATTATATGAGAAAACAAAAAAAACCAGAACAACCTTTCAAAGCGGCGAAATCCATAATGGCCGCCAAACGACCCAATAAAAATATAAATTTAAGCTTAAAGTAACAAAATTATAAAAAAAGAATTAACAAAAAACGCCTAAAATAAGAATTATGTACTAAAATAGTAGATAGTTAGTACCTCACATAGCATGCTTATTCAATAAATAGTTATTGTTAATTCGTTTTATTATATATAGTATGAGTTTATCCGACATGATGTTTTGTCCCCATGTGTGTATTGGTCACACTCAACCCCCACCTACCCATTAACTAGATACTAACAACCAACAACAAATCCCATCGAGAAATTAACAAATATCAACCTAAAACTAGTTACTAACAACTAGATATCTGCTACCAAGTACATTACAACCAACTACCAAGTATTTACAACCAGATACCTACAACTAAATACCAAATAGTTACAACTAGATATTAACAATCAGCAACTAGGTATCAGATACTAAATACCAGAAACTGACAACCAAGTACAAGATACAAAGTACTAAGCACTATTAACCAAATACTTACAACTAGATACCAATTACCAACAACCAACTAGCAACAGATAAAAATAATAACAATTAAATACAAAATATTCTTCAACACATACACTATCTTCTAGTCAACATTTACAACTAAACTCAATCAACCAAGTATTAACATCCATTTACCAACAACTAAGTACTAAACACTATCAACCAAGTACTAAAAGATATATCTTTAAAAGAAAATCCTCTTCACTTGAAAAATTGGATGAAAAATTAATAAAATTTCAGTAATTTCAATTTCAGTAAGAATTTCCAATAACTAGGTAAAAATTGATTAAATCATTGTGAAAATTTAAATTATTCTAAACATACTAAATAAATATCACAAAAATGTAATTAATGAACAAGAAAGAACTTTAAATTCTATTCATTAATAATCCAGTAAATAAAAAAATACTGATCATTCAAGTTAATAATGAATTAATAAATTAATAAGAATTTTGAAATAAGATCTAGTAGATAATTGATTTAGATTAAATAAATTAATTTTAATGATTTTTTAAAAGTAATACATGTATACTCAATTTGATTGACTGATTGCTCAAATTATTCAGAAAATTCAGTATAAATTCATTAAAAATTATCAAATTCATGAATCTACACTAAAATAATTATCATTAAATTCTAAAGGAAACTGATATAAGTACTCTAATAATTAAATAAACCAGTAAATTCATTTAAATGACAATATTCTATCATTTTTATATTCAAGTGAATTTCCAACCAAAATCATTTAAAAAGCATCAAATTTCCCTAAATATATCTGTCTTTAAAGATTGATATTGTAACGATAAGTAAAATATCATATATTCCCTTCATAATATCAGACTAATAAGATTCCTTAAAATCCCTTTAAATGACTATAACTCTACCCTTAATTCATATTATTACAAATATTTCACTAAAATCATCTAAAATTAATTTGGTCATTAACCTTAAATAATTTATAAAATCTATTGATAAAACCAGTTATAATTTAATTTTTGTTCTAAATCATTCTACTCGAAATTTAAAATAAATATTACTGTACAATTTAACCGACTAGGCCCATTGAAAGATTAAATTTATCCATTCAATAAAATATATTTCTTCAAATGGTCATATTTACCCTTAACTGATATTCAACCGATTTAATTTCTAGAAATCTAATTAAAATCACATAATAAATCATAAATTTCTTCCAATAAAGATCAATATTCTTTAGTTGTTGTCGATGTCCAAATCTTTTAAGTCAATATTTCTCAACTTTTGTCAGTGTCTAAAACATCTTAAATAAAGATAAAATAATTTAAAGTTGATATCAATTCCAATTATCTTTAAAGATCTCAAATATTAATAATCCTTGTTCTAAACCACTATCTTCTAGATATCTAAAAATCCCTGCAAATTACCTTGATACGTTCTAAAGTGACATTCAGCATCAGTTTTATTCAATATAGATATTCAAAAGATTCCCATCTTAACCGATTCCTGGCAAAATATTTCTATCCCTTTAAACATCAATATCCAACCGAATATATCCTCCTTAAAATCATATATTCCCCATCTTAACCGAACCCTCATTAAATCCAACCGACTATATCCCTTAATTTCACCCACTTGAGCATTTTAATATATTAATTCTCTCAAAATCCTTAGAAAATTCTTCAAAATATGAATTTTATTTAATTGTTACAGACACCAAACATTCTTCCATTGAAATAATTTAGTAGCTAAATTCATGTAGTAAGAGCTCATTAAAAGATCAAAATTCACTAAAACCAATATTTTCTACAAATATTTTACCCCATCTTCTATAAATATTTCACCCCATTTACCATCAAATAACTAAATAGAGATGATAATTTCTCATTGATTGATCATAATTCTTCATCGATTCAGTCAATTATAGCAATTATAACCCGATATATCTTTCAAACTAAAGCACAAATTTCAGCATATTCTACAATAATTTTCAAGTAGATTTCAAATACATCATCATGAGAAAATAAATGATTTCAACTTTAGATTTTCAATATTTAAAAGTTCATCAATGTGTAAATGGAAATATTAGAAAGTTATTGAAAAAATTATTTAGTCAAATTCAATATCATCATCAAAGTCATCATCAAAATTATATAATTTATCCCATCACTTGATTATTATTAAAACTTTAAAATTATTACTTTAATTTATTTATTAGATTAATTACTTTAATTTACTTAATTTAGCCCTTGTTTACCAAATATAGCCATTAATTTACTTAATTTTAAAATTTATCACTTAATTTACCTATTTAACTAATAATTTCACGTGGTGATCTGGTTGTAAGTACTTGGTATCTAGTTGATAGTGCTTAATAGTTGGCTGTAAGTACATAATAGCAGGTTGTAAATACTTAGTACTTGGTTGATAATGCTTAGTACCTGGTTGTTGTTGGTTGTAAGTACTTGGTTGTTGTTAGTACCTAGTTAAAAATACATAGCAGCTGATAGTTGGTACTTGGTATCTGATTGTTTAATTATTATTAGTATTATTATTAGCAAATTTTGCATTTAAATTTGTCTTTCAAAATTATTTCATAAAAATTTCCATTTAAAATTTCTTTTCTCAAAAGTTGGTGATTATTCAAACTTTTTTTAATAAATTTAAAATTTTTAACTTTAATTTACTTATTTAAAATTCTAGACCATTGATTACTTAATTTTAAAAATTAGTTCTAAATTAATAATATAAAAAAATAATAAGTTATTTATTTGTCAGAAAATACATCAGTGAATCCAGCGCCGGCCTAGGAGCGATACAGAAAAGTGGTTAGTAGGATAGGGATCAGTCGAAATTCGGACACAGGTCTTCTATCGGCAGTCTGTGGACCCACACGAGTACTTGATAATTATAGTATACAGAGGTATGCTCACTTTTTGCTGGTACTCATCCACTTGATACATTACAAACGTTGATCACTCAACGGGTATCAAGCGGTAACACACCATTGTATTCTGGATTGCGCTGGAGATAGCTCGAAGAGGTAAAATGTATGCTTTCCTATAACCCACCAGATATAATATAGATAAATGTGTCTAGGTTTTAATGAAGACTTTTCACTTAATGTTTCAATGGTTTCGACCATATTGACTGATTTCCCAATTCCCCGTTTCTTTTTGTAGGACATTTTCATTTTAATTTCATTTTCGCCAGAAATTTCAGGGAAAAAATTAAATTATTCCACTTAAACTTGTCAAGCTCGGTTTTGTGAAATCAAAAATTAGGAAAGTCGAATTCCAATATATATTATTAAAGTTCTATTAACAATTTGAGAATTGATATAATAAAACAAATAAAATTGAATAATTATTTATTACACAATTATTTTATCGATCTTTTACCAAACAAAGTATGTGTACCTAGAAATACAGCTTGATCTAAGATAAAAATCGGTTATTCAAACCGTCCTCAGATGATTGAAATTACTATATTTATATTGTATCTATTTTAATTTTCCTTATTCAAAATTCTATTTTTATTAATTATAAAATCCCAAAAATATTAAATCTATTATCGATACTAATTTAGTTCCTAATGACTGTCACTTATGTAGTTTAGGCCATCCAAACACCATTACTATTATTAAAATTTTGATTTACTAAAATCAATTGTGTTAGGTAAACTATTGAAATTCTACATCGAATTTAAATTTATTTAGTATGTTTGGACTTGCTGGTGGTATTTTTACCAAAGATATAAACCGAGCTCATCGTATGGCTTCACGTTTACAATGTGGAAGTGTCTATGTCAATACTTATAATGCTTATCCCCCCGGAATGCCATTTGGAGGAATGAAGCAATCAGGATTTGGTCGTGAAAATTGCAAACAAACTCTTGAACATTATTCACAAGTTAAATCAATTTTTATCGAATCCAATCCAATTGAGTATCCTTTTTGGCCAATAAAACAATAAATCGCAAAAATTGATTTAATTTTACCCAGGTTTTTACATATTTTTATTTTTGATTCAATAAAAGTTATGATTTTGAATATTACAACTAAATGTTAATTAACTCAAAAATTTTAAATATCTTTTATTAAAAATTACAACGAAAAATATATAAAAATCACAAAATATTTCCAAATTGTTAAATCCGGCAATTAAAATCATAAAATCAATTCAATTTATCTCTTTGGGTGACTTAATTTTTAATTGTAAATTGTTTGATAATCGAAATAAAATGTCCTCCAACCAAGATAGAATGGTATTAAATGTGGGCCTGAAAATATATGAAATATAATTTTGATATTTTAATTGCACAATATTAATTAAGTTCAAAGTCCACAATCAAACCAGTCGATAACATTTTTGTAGTGCCTGGAATTAAGTTTAAGGCCATTTTTCAATACAATTTTTATTGAATTTTTTATAAATTACGGATAAATTTTATGTAATTAATTAATTATAAAATAAATATAATTCATTATTTGGGCGCTATGGACTACAACGACATTCTTGATCACTAGTTTCTTTGCAGATTTTATTATAGGAATTTTGTGGTGAGAGAAAATTAATTTCTCTGACAGTTCTTTAATAAAGATGTTATCCAGTACAATTAAAGTGACCAGATATTCTTTATTGGAATGCGGGACGTGTTCAAATCAAAACACTCGATGACGAGCCATGAAAAAAGGATATTGCATTACAAGGAAGGAACTATTGGCGGTATACTATTTTTGTTTTCATTTTAAGCACTATCTCTACGGAATAAGATTCACGCTAAGGACAGACCACAAGGCGATCACGTTTATGATGACAATCAAAAAGCCAATTACTTCACAATTCCAAACCTGGATCAATTATTTGAGCAGTTTGGATATAATCGTTGAATATAGAAAGGGTGTTAATCACCAAAATGCAGACATGGTGTCCAGAACTAAATGTGAAACGTGTTCAATGTCAAATGGCTCACGAAGAAGCTAAGAAAGGAAAGATAAAAACTAGATTACTAGACTCGATCAGAGAAGAAGGTAGAAGCACCAATCAACAAATAGATTTGGAAGAAGAATTACGAAAGAAAACGATGATACCTGAAAACGAGATACAAGAAACCATAAAGGAAATACATAGACTATTGTGTCATGCTGGAGTCGAGAAGGTAGTTGATTATATGAAAGATAGATATATTGGGAAAAACCTGTGGAGTCAGATTCAGGAAACTATTCGAAGTTGTGAGACTTTTCAAAAAACCAAGGCTATAACAATTACAACGAAAGAACCAGTAAAATAACCAGAATCAACCGAAATGTTCGAAATTATATTTGTGGATATATGTGGACCAATGCAAGAAACAAAAGGACGTAAGAAGTATATATTAGGTATAATAGACCAGTATAGTAAGTATCAAGTCCTGACAGCTATAACAAGACAAGACGAAAAAACAATAAAAAAACGATTTTAGAAAAATGGATTTTAAGATTCGGGTGCCCAAAGGAGATAAAAGTTGATTGTGGGAAGGCGTTTGAATCAGGAATGTTGAGAGAATTCACAAAGAAACTTGATATTAAGTTATGTTTTTCGAGTCCATACCATCACCAAACAAATGGACAGATAGAAAGGCAATTCAGGACAATACGAGAGCTAATAAATGCTACTTTACGAGACAGAAGGAAGACGGATTGGGCAGAGATACTACCAGAAGTCGAATTTACATTATATGCAACCAAACAAGAAAACGAAAGGAATAAGCCCGACAGAGATAGTTTTTGGAAAAAAGATTAGCAGTGAGAAATGGTACGGGTCAAAAGAAAAACAGGAAGAACAAACAAGGAGGAAATTTGACGTAGAAGAAATTTGTTTAAATAACAAAAATAAGGAGACAAGTTTTTATTAAATAAAATTTATGGAATTATTTAGTGATTTGAAAACGGATGTTCTCACGGATGGGAATCCTAATACACACTAATAATGTGCGCATTATGGAATAATATGACAAGAACTCTTCACTAAAAGAGTGTAAATTGCATAAATTTTCAACAAAGGTTGATTTTAAAAATTTATGTAAATTTGCACAGTCATATATAAATGTTGCGTTAAGTCAGCGGCCGGGGAACTTTTTTAATCATTACCCCAAAATAATTTTGTGTAAGTTGATATTACCCCATGGCGAAGAGCAAAAAAACGAAATCGCCTCTTTTTAGCATCTTTCATATTAGCCCACCATGATAATTTTGAAAAGAAAACAATAACTAAAAATTTAATTTAAACATCATTTATTCAATTTAGCAATGTAATACCTAGTAATACATAACGGTAATAATAGTAATATAAGTAAGTAATTCACGTTTTGGATAAATGATGTTGTTTCATGTTCGATACAATTGCTTCAAAATTGGGACTTCTTATGTAAGAGCGATTTGAATACAGTCTTCGGCGTTTAATCGATAACTATTCTTCGTTTTTATGTTCATTAGAGTGGAAAAGCCTTGTTCGCACAAATATGTTGTTCCAAATTGCAGCAATTTTTTAACCGCCTCTTCATGTGCAATTTTGAAAGCCTTTGCAGCTTTTGACATCCAAAAAGACGACAGATTTGGTTTACTCTCAAATTGAATACGTGCTTCAGCATTAGATCGAAGTTCAAGAATTGCTTCAAAATCTGGAAAGTAATCTGAAAACTGCTTTTTGAGTTTGATAAGATGTCTTACAATTGTATCCTTGATGTCAGCAAAAGTAATATTTTCGCAATCTTCCAAAAACAAAGCTAACCATGAAAAAGAAGCTATCTTGTTCTGTTCTACTTTCTGTCTCCAATATTGCAGCTTTAATCCAAACGCTGACACTATTTCTCTCGCTGAAATGATATTAATATTCTTTCCTTGCAATTCTTTGTTTAATATATTTATACTCAAAAATGTCCGCTAAATATGCGAGATATGCAACCCGAGACTATTTTTTTGATCAACCATAAAAATTTTGACTTCAGTTTTGAGAGTCCATACCCGATTTAGTACATTTCCGCGAGAGAGCCACGATACTTCTGTATAATAAAGTAGGTCCGTATATTCAGCTTCACCGTCCTGACATAATTCACGAAATAGCCGCGTGTTTAGTGCATGTCCCTTGATAAAATTTATAATCTTGATGACATCATGCATGACGGCTTCCAGTGTAGGTTCTAAATATCAGGTTCTAAACAGCAGTGAGTAACTTCAATATTTAGGTTATATTTTTTACGAAAGCCGAAAAACCATTAATATGACCCAGCATAGCTGGAGCTCCATCCATAGATACAGAAATACAGTTTTCTCATTTTAAACTTTGCGCATTTACTTTATTGTAGACATCAATTCCACGAAATCTCAACTCGAGAGGAGACAAAACAGCAATTCCTATTCAAAATTATTTGCACCTTTGTAGCGAACATATACCATTAGCTGTGAATTTCTACTAAAATCAGTTGTCTCATCAAGCCGAATAGCAAAATATTTAGCCTGTTTTAATGCGAAAATAAACTGTTCCTACACATAATCTCTGCCATTTTTACAGCAGCTGGTTTAACCAAATCTTCACCAATAGTGTATAGTTTCTTATTTCGAGCAATCAACCAGGCTACTTCAAAGCTAGCCCTTGATGCTGAACGATGATCAAATGTACCAAACAAGTTGCTATTCAATCTTTGTCTTTTAGCAGATATTTCTAAATTTGCAAAGTATTCTCGCGGTTTGGAAGACAGGTGTGAATGCAAATTATCTAAATGTTTCTTCAATTGACTTTTTTGAAAGATTCTGAAGTCAGTACCTTCATACATATAAGACACTGTGGTTTTGTTGTACCATTGTCTTCTATTTGTGTAAACCGTAATTAAGGAATTCGTCTTGGTATGTTCTTTTTCTATTTGCTGCCATCTGAAGGGCGACAGAAAATAATAGTTGTAAAATACTTGAATTAAATTTTCAAATTGCGGCTTATCTTGATCGATATATCGGTGATTAATGATAAAATGGTGGTCTTGTGAGCAACTAACTAGTAAAAACTCGCTCTCTAACTCGTCAATGTATTTGTATCTCGACGGCATGGCACGGACTGAGTAGGTAGCTGGGGCTGTGCTTTACATGCGCAAAGATATAACTCGAGAACACTCTAGTGGTGGGGAGTGAGATGGCGTGGGCTGCATATGTCGCTAAATTGTTTAATTTGAAAAAAATACTAACAGGTTTATAAAATAGCAAATTAAAAATATATACTATTTACTCACAAAAGTTTCATTTTTACCCCCAAAAATTTCATTTTTACTCCATTTGGGGTAATTTACCCCGGTTGCCCGACCGCTGCTTTAAGTAAATATAGTTTATTAATCACCAATTTTACTGAGATTTTTCATGAAAAGTGACGAGTTAACATTTTTACATGCTACCAATCTGCATCTGTAATTAGTAAGTAAATCGTTACTTAGTTGGATAGAAAATTAGATAATACTTATTAGGCAAATTTATAATTGTATTCTAAGCAACATGAATAAATTGAGTATGGTTAGCTTTAAAAATCACTAATATGATAATTTGGACCATTTTTATAAATTTCCAATATTAAAACGGTAATTGTTTTTTATCTGACCGCCAAAAAACCTCACATTTTAGTGTTTTCTTTTTTTGATATTAACTTTCGATAACACTGCTAAAAAACGTCATAATACGCTTTCTACGGCAGCGTGGTATTTTACACAATCCACGCATATGTACCAACAATCATACTATTGTACTGTCGTTGACTGGTATTCACGATCGCTGGCGGTTCAGTAGTAGGGGTTGCAGAGAGACGATCCATGTACGACAAGACACAGGGGCAAGGATCGAAGTTATCTTTCAGAAAAGTCATTCTATTCATCTACTGTTGGAGCAAGGAGCTGACTAACATGAAGTTCTCTGAAAATGAGTTGGATATTTCGAAATCTGATGTGATTGATTGGAGCATGTATATTCCCAAGGTATATGCAGAGATTCTCCTACGTAAATCTATAATTATTGGAGGGCCTAACGCAATAGTTGAAATAGAAGAAAGCCTTTTTACAAGACGTAAAAATCACAAGGACAGACAGAATTAATCGTGATGCCGAAAAAAGTTTCATGTTGGCTGTCACAGATAGAAGTGTTGCCACTCTGATGCATTTAATTACGCAATACATTCTTCACGAAACAACAATTATGTCTGATCAGTGGAACGCTTTCAATGGGATAGCTGCTGCAACTGACATGGCTTACACTCACGAAACAATGAATCACACCATACATTTCATCGATCCTACACCAAACACTACTGAGATACGTTCTCTATAGTGGTGGTTGGCGTGTAGAGCAATTGCTCAGTCACCGATTCCTTTACTCATCATCACTTTTTATTCACATTTATTCATGCATCATGAATTTGAAATTTATTTTAGTCATTTTACAAATGGCTTAAGCTAAGATGTTAAATTTTAAGTAAATTTTAAAACTTGAATTTTGATCAACATAGATATGAGATCATTATTCAAGTTCTTAAATATTACTTTTAATCAACAGTATAATTATAAATTACTTTTAATTAATTTTCATGGTTTTTTAGAAATTTTATGAGATTTATCTTTAAGTATTTTGGAATTATTTCGAAAAAATGTAAGTCAGATATATTTTTAATTATAATTAAATAAATAAATCACCAAAAATATGTAAGGATTTACGATTTACACAGTAAACATTTTGGTGGTCGAATAAAAAACAAATAACATTGAAACATTAACAAATTTTAATAATAATTTCTGTAATATTACTAAAATATTTATAAAAAAGAAAATTGAAAATTTAACCTTTTATCAGGTTCACTTTTGCAGCATTTCTCTACTATATCTATCAATTCTTCAGGGCAATCAATAAGTTCTTTATCTTTGTTTTTCTCAATAAAATCTTTAAAATTAACACTCATATCTTTGTTATGTCTTTCTAAAAATTCAGGATGTGCAGAAATTCTAGCAGTTACTTCGCAGCCGATAATTCCAAATGAATATAAGTCCACAAGGCAATTATATGTTTTACCTGCGAGCATTTCTGGTGCCATCCAGAAAGGATTACCGACCTTAAAAATAATAGTGGATTATAAAATCCCACAAATAGTTAATATCAGTGAGCACATTGTAAATTTATGTCAAACTAGAAATAAAATTATAAAATAAAATCTTGTATATAAAACACGAACGAATGACACTAAAAATGGTGAAGCACTTAAAAATTATGTGCAAATTCACCACATAACCATTTCATCACATGCCAGTTCATCAAATTACAATTTCACCATAAAAACTTATATTTTGTGATTGCTTAGTTTCTGTGTCTAAATCAACTAAATCAAGGTACTTTAATAATATAGTTATTTTATATTAAGCATTGTTTCAATGATACATAGTTATTTAATAACACATGCCGCTCTTTTTTAAATTTAATTAATAAATAAATTTTTATATAAATTATATCGAAACGTTGTCAAAAGTAAATAAATTTATTTAAGTCCAAACAAACCAAAAAAAATCTGTTTTTAATATAATTCATCAGTGGACAATAGCATAGTGGAAGATTATGACATAGCTGTTTCTCATATGTTTTAAATATAGTAATTTTTAGGTTATGCATAATGCGTCTTATTTTCGAGTCTTTGTTTCGTTGACAAAATGGATGTTTTGTGCGCTTTTTTAAAATGATTTTTAAAGAATAATAAAAATGCGCCTTGAAAATTTATTCGCCATATTATACTGTACCATAACATCCATTTTGATTGTAATCCATATTATGAGACTTGAATTCTTTTTTTTGATGAACTGGCATGCGATAAAATGGTGATGTGGTGAATTGGCACGTTATGAAATGGTGATATGGTGAATTGGCACGTGATGAAATGGTGATGTGGTGAATTGGAACGTGATGAAATGGTGATGTGGTGAATTGGCACGTTATGAAATGGTGATATGGTGAATTGGCACGTGATGAAATGGTGATGTGGTGAATTGGAACGTGATGAAATGGTGATGTGGTGAATTGGAATGTGATGAAATGGTGACTTGGCACGTGATGAAATGGTGACTTGGCACGTGATGAAATGGTGATATGGTGAATTGGCACGTGATGAAATGGTGATATGGTGAATTGGCACGTGATGAAATGGTGATGTGGTGAATTGGAACGTGATGAAATGGTGATGTGGTGAATTGGAATGTGATGAAATGGTGACTTGGCACGTGATGAAATGGTGAATTGGAACGTGATAAAATGGTGATGTGGTGAATCGGCACGTTATGAAATGGTGAATTGGCACGTGATGAAATGGTGATATGGTGAATTGGCACGTGATGAAATGGTGATGTGGTGAATTGGAACGTGATGAAATGGTGATGTGGTGAATTCGGAATGTGATGAAATGGTGACTTGGCACGTGATGAAATGGTGAATTGGAACGTGATAAAATGGTGATGTGGTGAATCGGCACGTTATGAAATGGTGATATGGTGAATTGGCACGTGATGAAATGGTGATGTGGTGAATTGGAACGTGATGAAATGGTGATGTGGTGAACTGGTATGTGATGAAATGGTGAATTGGCATATGTTGAATTGTCATGTGGTGAACAGTCCTGGGACGAGTAATCGGACCCTTTATTCATAATATTGTATCAATAGTATATTATTGGCCTAATGAAAAAAATTATGTAAAAGAAAAAAAGGCTAAATAAAATCAATTTGATAATGAATTTGATTGTTCACTGGAGTCAGTTTCTTCATTGCTTGATGTATCATTATCACCCAATTCAACTTCAGCCCTACTGTCTTGCACTTCAAGTACATTTATAATTTGTGTTAGACAATTATTGTACTTACACATCGGGACAACTTCGTCGTAACCAAATATCCCACAAACATTCAAAGGAGCACTTAATAATTTCTGGTTTGATCCATTTAACAGCCTCGCTTACACAATTCACCAGATCTTGGTACTCAGGCTTCTTTCGATATCCCTTTTCGGTAAAAGTTTCTGGTACGTCTTCAATGACCCGTACTTAATTTAATGTTACCAAATTTATTTCGTGCCCGAACACGAAGGAATTCATCAACTTCGTTTTAAAAATTCGGTTGCAATTGCATAAACAAGTGAAATAAAAGCATACACTATTCTGGCAGTTTTTTCTAATAATGATGATCTAATGATCTAATTAGCAAACAACAAGACTGGCTTATTCAAGATAATGAAAATGAATGCCCTTGTTGGATGGGAACAAACTATCTGGCTAATACACTGGAACGGAGGTCATTGGACCGTTTACCTAGCCTAAAAGAAAACCAGAACTTCGATAATTATGGACCCAGGTAATCAAATGTCCGAAGAACAACAGAAGACAATCAAAATGAAAATGGATAATATCCTCAGAAAGATACGGAATTCGAACTGATGAATATCCAGAATTATCCAACACAGACCAATAAATATGACTGTGGAGTATTCGTCATTCAGTACATAATGAACTTCCTAGAAAATCCGGAGAATCCAACATTCGGTATGCCTGATTCCGATAAAATCAGAGACCAAAATAGCCCAGACGACATAAAAAGATACAAAAAATGCTCAAACGGAGAAAGGAAAGAAGATATTGAGGAGGCAGTAAATCAAATTAGGCTCCACCAACTATCAATAAATGAAATCCTCAACTGGTTTAAAAACAAATACCAAAAAGAACATACAGAACAGAAAACAAAAAGCTAACTTTATACTCCTACCAAATACAGAGACTCTACACTCTGGCAGAGCAATAAAAGAAATTCATCAAGATTCGAACAAAGTCATAGACCTAACACCAGCGTCAATGGACCTACATTTCACGAGGACAAAACCTCCCAAGCTACAAGATGATATCACTATCACAGACAGAAAACCCGAATGGGAATTTTCGAAAACAATAACGGAAAATGACGTAATCATTGAAATAAAGAACAGCAAAGACTCAGCTCCAGGAGATGACGGAGTCCCAATCAGAGCATGGAAAGATTGGATACTGTTAGATCCGCTAATACCAATATTCAACAGAATACTGGAAACAAAGAAAATTCCCGCTTCATGGAAAACTTACACTACAAAATTGATAATAAAACCAGGAAAAGATAGTCAAGCTCAAAATCCTGCCAACTGGAGACCAACCAGCTACAGAATCTTCATGAAAATATTAAACAGAAGAATTCTCCAATGGATCCACGAACATAGACTTATATCAAAGTGGCAAAAAGCAGTAAATATAGCCAATGGATGCGACGAACACAATTATATAATAACAGTCAAAAAGAAAAACCAAATAGAAAAAGAAACAAAGGACAACAGTGTCACCTTGTGTTCTTGGATCTTGCGGACGCATTTGGCAGTATACCACACGAAATTATATGGCATACTCTTCAGCAAAAAGGCCTAAACAAAACACCATAAACCTGCTGCAAGAGTGCTACAAAGACTCTCGCACTATATACCAAAGTGGAAACACAAAATCCAGCGAAATTAAACAAGAAAAAGGTGTCAAACAAGGATGCCCATTATCTATGACAATCTTTAGCCTCTGTATTGAATATCTAATACAAGCTGCAATAAACACCGGAAAAGGAGTTCAGATATCAGGAGAAAAAATAAGTATCCTAGCCTATGCAGATGACCTCGTCTTAATGGCACCAGAACATCATTCGATACAAGAAATGCTAGGCATAATTGTAGAACAAGCTAAATTAGCCCATCTGATATTTAAACCAGAAAAATGTGGATATTATATCAACAAAAATGACAAAGTTGGCTTGGAAAACAACAATCTCCTCAACGGTATCAAAATCAAAAAGATAAAAGAGGAAAATCTATATACTTACTTGGGGAGCAGCAAGCATATTCAAACCACTCCTAAGAGCTCAACAAAAGATAGAAGCCTACAACACCTTTTGTCATTCGAAATTCATATTTATCTTATAAGGAGAGGAAATAACAAAAACCCAAGCAGAAAAATTCAATGATAAAATAAGAATGATGATAAAAGATAAAGAAGTGCTAGATCTACAACAGAAAAGCCCACTAATGGATGCCATCTTCTGCTCCCCTAAAGAAAAAGGGTGAATACAGAAAATTAGCACAAGACATCCAAGAAGCAACAAACACATATACAACAGTAGAAACATTCGTGGTATGCTCCCTCGGAAAATGGGACAAACGGATTAATGATATATTCAGAAAATTGGGACTCAGATATGAAGAATACATGCCCATAAAGAACAAAATGATAGATAGAGTGATTAAAGGCTCCAGAAAAACATATGAAAATCATCGGGGCTTCTATCAATAAACACAAGAAAAACGAGAATGGATGACTGTGCCCGCATCCATAAAATGGCACACATGAATATCAAACACCCCATACAGTAGCTCGCCTACTGTTTTTGACCTAGCATATTTATTATCATTTTTATTAATAAAAGTTTTGACTATTATGACTGGTACATTATTCGAAATAGTACGATATTAGGTATTTTTATAAATATAAAAAGCAAATGAATATTTTACTAACAACCGTATGTTTACGCCGTAGATTCATGGATTTTCTCTTTTCATATATCTCGTCAAATCTATAGCTATCATCGCCTATGGTGTTATGTCTTTCTTGTGAAATAGAACTGATATCCTCTACTGATAAAAAGTTTCTTAATTTTTTGTTAACGTCAACCACCTTTAAATTTATGTCTCTATTAATTTCATTCAGAATTTCACTCGAAGAGCTTCGCTGAGTGGTTCGATATCTTGAATGTGGTGATCTGCTTCCGTCAAATTCTGGATTTAAAAATTTTGATAATCCGAAATCTGATACCACAACCGTATTATTCTAAATATAAAAATACAAATCATGCTGAAAAACGTTCTATAAGTACATATTCTAAAATATTTTGTTTCCCTTAATTTACATTTATTTAAATGACAATCTTAAAGAAATTATTGAAACATTCCTGGTATTATAAAACTATTATACAATATATTAAAAAGAGAGTTTGAAGACTATTAATCAGTAATATATCGATGTTTGTTGATACTCACGAATTCTTCAAACTCTCTTTTTAATAAATTCAATGGAAAAAATAATCAGTGGTGAAATTGGAAGAAATAAAAGTTCTTATAATATTATACAATATGTTTATAAATATGGAAAAGTGTAATTAAAATACAATTTCTTTCAGGTCTTAATGAAATAGGAGAACAGGTAGTACATTTTGATGCTCATGTTGCATCCAAGGTCTCTAAAAACAGTCAGCATCTTGGTAACAACTTTTTCATAGTTCCTGGTCTTGTTGTTGTCAAAGAAGTTGTTGACAACCTGAACAAAAGCCTTCCACAATTTAATTTTTACTGATTAAAATCTGGTTCTCTCATGAGCCGTCGAATTTGAGGACCGTCAAAAATCCCAGTTTTCAACTTTTCAATAGTTAAACATGGGAAAGCTTGACACATGTATGCCAAGCAGTCCCCATCCTTCCCCAGAACTCTGGTGAATTGCTTGATCAAGCCGAGCTTAATATGCAGAGGTGGGAATAAGATCCTGGCTCTGTTAACCAGCGGCTCGTTGATGATGTTCCTTGCACGGCAGTGCAGTAATACTTCCCGTATATGCCATTCCTTCTTTATGTAATGTTGTGCTCGATCCCTAATGTCCCACAAACAGAAAACATGGGAATTTTGTAAACCCAGACTGTTGTCCCAACAAAAAAATTAACCATTTTCAAATCGACACAAATCAGTCACTCATGCTGATCACAATGAATTTTCTCCAGAACGTACTTCACCGCCTCATACTTCTCTTTGAGAGTTGTTGAGTGTGCTATGTACCCAGAGGCAAACTGTTTGCCATTATGCAATAGCACACATTTCGGTGATCGCTTACTGCTGTCAATAAATAGTCTCCACTCTGCGGTCTTGTATTGTGTTACCCCTAGTTGATGCAGGAGCTGTGAAATATCAGTGCAGTTCACCAGGTCATTATCTATAGTGAAAAACGGGAGGCACTTTTCATGCCTGCTTCGGCAGAATGTGATGCTAGCACTATGAGAGAGGAGGTTCTTGTCCTTCAGTCTCGATGCCAACAGCTCACCATTCAATTTTGACAAGCTAAAATCACGAACAAGGTCATTAAGCTCATGTTGAGAGAACGGACGTAGAGCGTCATTGTCATCATTTCTTCTTCTTCAACACTGGAAGAGGACGAGAATTCTTCGTCACTTATGCCGGGAAGATCATGAAATACAGGCACTGGAATCTCATCGCAGTGGGGCATAGGGCGATGTACTGATTCCAGATCAGGATATTTGAGACAGCTCCGATTTTTTTGTTTATTCCAGTTACATCAATGGTACAGAAGTAACAGTCAGTTGCATGGTTGGAAAGTTCCCTCCAAACCATAGGGATTCCAAATTTCAAAGAACTCTTTGTTTCTTTGATCCACTGACGAAAATGCTCTATGCAGGTATTGCATATCATATGAGGTGCCCAAAGTTTATCTTTATCACCCAGCTTCATACCGAAATATGAATGATAAACACGCTTTACAAAGTTGGTGACTGGGTTCCTGTTGGCAATGAGGGTGTATTCACCACAGATGTAGCAAAATACATTAAGTTTATTTTTTAAGTTTATTCTACCTGAAGCCATCTCTTCACTGCAACAACAATTGAATAAATAAAAGAACCAAGTAGAATCTAGAGTTAAAAACGCATAGATATCTCAATCACTATTATATCGATGGCAAACATAGACACGTAAAATTTTCATGTGGCGCTAAATAAAAAAAATTGACCTCACTAAACAAAACCAATGTGATTTTTCGATTCAGCACATGAAAATTGTCCTAAATCAGCTGAAGAAACTTAGACACCAAATTTACTGTAGAAGCTAATTATTTTTTAATGTTAAATAGTTGGAGATGAAACAAAATAATTGGATTTTTTTGGACCTAAGAACTGAAATGAAACTTATTGAATCTTGCCGAGGACAAGAAAAAGCAATGATATCCATGAAAATCAGCTTCCCTCTTAACTACATAATTTTGTATAGAAGGACAGTGTATAGGATAACATCTTGACACATCTTATTTGCATAATAAAATTCCAACAACTATATATATATATTGTTTTTTACTTTATTTAGTGTTTAAATAATATTATAAAGTTGTCTGCTTAGAAATACTGGATTAGTAATCGGCGAAGAAAGTAGTTCAAGTACCACGTTTTAAATACCATTACAGTTCAATGTATTGTTGATATGGCTCGTGATCACTTGATAGATCAGATTAAAATAGCAAAATATTTTTCTTTACAACTGGATGAAAATACATGTATTTCCAATAATTCGGGTCGAATTTGTGAGATATCAATGTAAAGACGACTTGAAAGAAAAATATTTTTTTCTGCTATACTATCAAAAAATACCACAAGTTCTGAGAGATTATATTAATAATTGTGAGCTGAATTTCAAATTATGCATTGGTGTATGTACAGATGGTACAGCGGTCATAACAGGGCGGCGTTCTGGAGTGATTACACAAATAAAAACGGTAGCACCTAAGTGTAAAGTCAAAACATTTACCACCAAGAAAATGTCAATAGAATTAAAAATGTGCTTAACAGAGTTATAAAAATTGTGAATTATGCATAGACAAATGTTTTAAACTCATGGAGGCGGATTCTTACATCCCAATATGCATTGGTTATCAAAAGACAAACAATTTTTAAGAGAGTCTGAATTGCAGAGAGCCAAATTTCTTTATGAATAAAATTCGGGGTTGTCAGAAATATATAAAAATTTGAATTGTATAGCTAGGTTAGCTTATTTAACAGATATATACGCCATTTTAAATGAGCTCAACACCTATGGCTTTATGCTTCTCAATGGCTGACAAGATAGATGGTTATAAATGAAAGCTTCAGGCATGGGATAGTCGAGTCTATAAAAATTGCTCTGATATCTTTCAGAACTTAGCAGTAACCGTCATTGATTCAGGAAAAATTCTTGATGCCCCATGGTTACAAAGAGTCGTTACTGAACACTTAACTAATTTAATCGATCTTGTTGAATTTTAATTTTCAATGTAAGAAGATACACGAATGAATTGACCCGAAATCCATTTATCACATCAAAAGTAAATTGAAATACCACTTTGCAATAGAAACTATTAGGATTTTCTGATGATGAAGGACTAAAGATGATTTTCAAAACCATGAAATTACTAGTTTTCTTTTGGATTCATGTTAAGACGGAATTTTTTGAACTTGCCGAAATTGCTTTAAAAGTTTCTTTCAACTTATCTCCATAAGTATTATCAAATGAAAGTACCGCAACAAAATAGATGTTCATTTTCCATTGCATGTATCCAAAGGCTATCCATAATTGAGCCGCAATTTGATAAGTTTGCAAATAATAAACAGTCATTTTTTTGTTTTCATTTCATTCAGTCATGTTTGATTACAATTCATTTTATGACTATCCTAAAATTGACAAGGAAAGATTGACAAGGACTATCGTATAGTCGAAAATTCTTTCATTAAATACATTATTTGCAGTAAAAGGCTTAAATTATCATTTTATTGTTTTAAATAATAAATGCTGCTACCAAGCAATCATCATTTTATACTATCCTAAAATTTATTTTAATATTTAATTTGTTTGTAGTAATTTAGATTTGATACCTTCGAAAGTTTTATGTATTTTTAAATGTAAATATTAAAATGTAAACCTAGATACTTTTTTATCATATAGTAAAGTTTATATTGAAAATTCTAATTTGACTACTTTTTCATCATTAGATAAAATTTAATTACAGATAAAATAATAATAAAATAAACATACCTTTCTCAATAAACAGTTTGATGATGTCAAATCTCTATGCATTATGGAATTCTGATGTAGGAAATTCTAAATTATTATCAACGTCAGGTGGTTAACTTGAAGAAATGAAATCAAAATTTTATATGGTACAAAATAAATAAAACTATCGAAGATCTACATAATGATATATGGATATTTGAGTTAGAATTTCTTGTCGATATAACCAAGCATTTAAGTACTCTTAAAAAGCAGTTGCAAAGAAAGAATAGGCTTATCCATGAAATACAAGTTTGTATCAAGAATTTTAATGTTAAATTACAATTGTGCTAAACATAACTGGAATCAAAAAAGTTCATTTCTCATATAATTTTCTCAAATGAAACATATCGAAATTCCACAAGAAATTTGTATTAATTTGAAGAATTTGATGAAAGATTAAAAAATTTTAATAATATGGAGTCTGATATGACATTATTTGAATATGAAAAACGCACCTCGAAATTTACAAATGGGACTAGTCAATTTACAATGTAAAATAAATCTTAGGCAAGAAGATACCTATTTGATTAATTTTTATTCGAATTTGATAAATGAAGAAGAATTTTACGAATTTATTTAATATTAACAATTTCTTTATTTGGCAAGAACTGTTTATACGAGCAGTTTTTTCGCAGATAAAAATAAATAAGTCATCGTTACTATCGTCATAATGACAGTTTCTACTAAATTTTCTACAATCAGAAAAAACTTCAACAAATATCAAACTGTAGTAAAAAATAAAGAAGTTTTGAAATTTACTTCTGATTCTTTCAGTTTGATACGAAGCGTTAATTCTAATAATAGGGAATACGCTAAGATACAAGAAGATTTCAACATATTTAGATGGGATATTTTCAATTTAGTCAATAAGAATCTCAAACCAATTTTACGAATTACCAAACCTTTTTTATAAACATTCAATAATTGAAATGAAGAACTTTATTCAATAAACAATTTTATTTATAAAATATATTTAGAAAAATGTAAAAAACTTAGTTATTTGAAGTAATGGATTAGTCATATGTTTATTAAATAAATATCTTTAAAATTCATAAAAATAACCAATGCAATTTTCAAATAGAATCAATTATTTATTGTTTCGACCTGAGATACCGAACTTTGCTCGTAAAATGGTATTATATTATACAACTAAGGAATTTCCTATCTTTTTCATTTTTTAAAAGAACATAAAAGAATGAAGTTTGGTATAAAGTGAATAAATTTGGTACCGTTTCATGGAACATTGGTATTCGAATAAAAATAATAAATTGATTATTCAGGTTAACATTTAAAATTATATTACATCACTTCATAAAATCAACAAGATCAAATATTACAAAATACAAAAAATTATTTATTTTCAAACTTTTCACGTGCAGATATCTATCATTTACCGCATATATACTAACTCATATTTCAGTTGGAAATGTGCTTTCAATTTTAAATGATGTTACGACAAATAATTTTTCCACAAGTTAACTTATTTTTGTCAAAAAAATTTAATGAAAAATTAGTGAATCAAGTGAAAAAACTTAAAGTTTTTAACAAACGCCTAGCTTTAGATAATCCTCAATTCTAAGGATATCCAAAATAGAAAAGTTACACATAGTGAACTTATTTTTAAAATGTCTTTATTGCAAAACAGCAACATTTTTGCGATGCAAAATTTTAATAACCAACTCTGCGAATCATTATTCTATTAAATAATAATTCTTTGTTAGATATTATATTTTGAGGTTATTGAATAAAAGTATTGTTTAATGAATAAAAAAATTATTTGAACAAGTTTAGCAACCGTACCGCAAATTCATAAAATAATTAACCGTCTTCAACTCATTGCGTATCCACGTTGCTTATCTCTCATTTGTACAGTCCTGTTTCTATCTGTATGGGACACCATGTGATTCAAGACACAATTTCTAAAGCAGAATATAAGTCTCGAGTGGACAAATATTTTGTAGGCATAAAGTTTCTGTAATGGGTTCCATAATAGCTTTTGTATCTGTTAAAGCTCCCTGCAATTTCTTATTAATAACATAACTCTTTTTCACTTCTATATCAATTCCCAAATACGTATATCGGTTATTTTCTAAAAGAAAAGGGTTTATTAGGGAAATCGCATACGATTTAGTAAGGCCTCAGATCCTATTAAGAAGCAAAAAAGGTATTAATGCTGCTCATTTGTCTCTTGTAAATGAAGTATTACAAAACACTAACGAAGAAAACTGCGGAGAAACGACGTGGATTTTGGAAGATCAACGAAAGAAGAAACGTTGTTGCATATGCCCGAATGCAATTGGTCGTAGATCCAAGCAGTATTGCGTCACTTGTAACAGGAACAACTACCACCTTAGTCACCACTACTACCTTCACCACTACCTTCACAACTACTACAGTCACCACTACTACCCCTACCTAACTACTACCTCTACCTAACTACTACCTCCGCTACCTCTACCTAACTAATACCTAACTACTACCTCTACCTAACTACTCAACTGAACAATACTGAACAATATCACTATATTTATATAAATGTATACAAAGCCTTATTTACCTTATTTATACCTTATTTATACATCCTACTCTATACTATACCCTAATCAATGAAGAATCTCAGTCATCAAACCGAATCAATCCTACAAACGTTTAACGCTTAAGCTACGGAAGAGCGTTCGAAGATTCTCAAATCAACAGCTTCAGAAACCGCAAGCGTCGAGAATTTCTCCCCTTATGCCCGAGTGGCCAATACATTTTATTAAAATAAAATTTGATTTTTTTTATGCAAAGAACATTCACAAAATACAGTTCTTTGCCAAAATTGCTTAAAAAATAATAATTTGTGTATCATGTATTGTTTGTATTTGATAAGTTCAATGTTCCTGTTTTTATGATTCGTTTTGTTTCATATGTATTATTTTTTTTTATTAAATTGACGACTGATTGAGATGTGGCCACAATGTTTTAATAGTTTCAAATATTCATCGGCAAGTTCCTCCTTCTTTGTTTGGTAATACGAATCCTCTTCTGTCTGCCATGATTACATATATCTATGAGAAAAGAGCAGGAATTAGGCTGAATGTTTCGTCTATATACATCTTTTTCATCTGGTTACTCCAATCATGATTCAACTGTCGACCAAAGGGAAAAATTTGATTTTCATCTTGTTCTCCTGAATACCATAAAAGGAAACCTTCCATCTGATTTGGTGCGACTTTTTACATTATATATGCATCCGGAATGATGGTTGATGCTCAATCGGCAGGTTGAGTTCAACTGGTGTGTTCTGTTCCGTTGGATTACCTTTTGAATAGCATCTTCGCTTGAACGGTATTTGAGGATCCTGTAAGAGCAGTGTTGAATACCACTTGCAAGATTTCAGTTGTTTCTGTTGTCCTCCATTTTTTACTACTCATTATCATGGCAGCCCGAAGTTGTGCTGTGTCACTTCCATGGCTATGTTGGTGTATCTGCATCAAAACTCGATCATTATCTGCGGATATTTAAACGGAGCTTGTGATTACCCCTTGGGTAACCAACCTTACGATAACGATTGTCTACAGAAGAAAGGTGCAGATCGAATGACTAATTGTAATTGTGATAAAGTTGCTTTGTGTTGGGTTTTATTTATTTTATTGTAAAAGGACACAAGGAGTCAGAGACTAACCAACTTGTTAAATAATAATCCAACGAAATATTACTTAAAAGTTCATATATTCGCAAATTAGCCCTTTACGCCACCATTAGTTACCGCGCACTGGTTAGCAACAGAGGCTCTACCTCCTACCCCTCATTTTTACAAGGTCAAGTCGCGATTATTGATTTTTAGAAAAATTTAATTTTTATTGATTTTAAAGTGCATTTATTGATTTTTAAATGCAAAAATTTTCAAAATAGAAATTCAAGTATTGATTTATTGAATATATTGATTGAATATATTTTGAAATATAACGAAATAAGCAATTTCTTCAAATTTGATCTGTTATTTACGATTTCGTTTATCTTCATTCTTTCAAATCATATATCAAGGTATTTTTTGAATTACCTGAAATTTTATGACAGAAAAGTTATGGAGAATTAAATAACTATTAAATGAAAGTTTGGATTTTTAGTAAAAGAAGTACTTCATTTAAAAAAAAATTCAATTGTATTTATTAAAACAAAAAATTAAAAAGTAAGGGTTTGGAAACCTGATAGTTGGGAAATCCTGTTTTAATCCTTCTGAATGAAATCATTTTTATTTGCTCACTGATATTCAGCGGTATTTGTATATTTAAGCAGAATTAAATAGCATTATGAATGAAAGTAAAATCCAAAAACCATTAATTACCATCCCTGCTGCTATGTCTCTGAGAAATAATATTTTCTGATGTACAGTAATGATCTGATCTGAATCTTGAATTTTCGACTGCAATGATCCACCATGCATCAACTCTGTGAGTAGACAAATTCTTTTCTCTTTCAAAACTAAACCCAAACAAGTAAGAATATTATTATGTTTCAATGATCTTAGAAGAGAAACCTAAATAACAATAATAATAATAATGTCGACGAATCATAGTTAGTCATAAATATTTTGAAAATTTTAGATTTGTCATTCACTATGCTATCAAAAAAAATGTAAAAAAACATCACTTAAAATTGTCATAAAACACTTTATCATCAATAATAACATCTATCTATAATCAATATCAATTTATAGAATAATAGATATTTATCAATAAATATTAATTTTCATTGTCTAGTCCAAGAGTGGTCATAATTTTCGATTTTGCGTTCAAAATAAAATGAATTACCTCTTTTATTAACGATTCTTCATTTTCTTTTGAGTGTGATAAAACTTCTTTCATGACATAATATCTACCAGTCTTCAGATATTGAACCTGGAATATTTAGATTGCATAACTGTTGATAAAATTCCAAAGTTGAACAAGTCAAATTATTAAAGAATTTTCATATTATATGGCAGGTTAGGCCATCCTTTTCTTCCATAAAAGCCAAAAATCATAAACTTAAATAATGGAGAGCCACAAAACTTGGCAAAAATAAAAAAAAATTAACCAATCATTCATTTCAAAATTTATTTATCATTCACTATCAAATGTTTCTTCTTTGTGATTGCATTTTGGGTGCAAATTTCTTATAATTTGTTACATATAATATATGCTAATGTTAATTGTATATAAATAAATACAATTTATAAAATTAGTCATATAACTAAGAAAATTATTAATCATTCTGTTGGGTATTTTGTGCAAGTCGGTGTCACGGGCTGACTCTTTGGTGTCCTTTTTGAAATTAAGTTAAACAACCCATCACAATAATCTTTATTCGAAACTGATACAATTACACTTTTGATTACAATCTTTAATGAAACAACCACAACTTTAAACAACTATTTTGCTCTGCACCTTTCAATATCAATCTGAACCTTAACACAGGGATTAATCTTCCCTTTCTGGTACGCTCAATTCGAAAATATATAGTTATTACTAAGTTCAATTCTCCTTTGCTTCCTCTCGCTAGATTATCCCTTTGCGTTTCTTCGACCTACTGGTGATTCTGTTTACTAGTCGGTCGCTTTTATACAAATCTCGTAATTTGATTTTCCCTTGTCAAATTATTTTGGATCTATTTCCCCCGGGCTTCCTCTTATCTACCCTAATTAGTTTGGGCAATTTTCTTCTCTTTTTGATAGCTTGCTCCAATTTAATTATTCGCTGGCTGATTTAATTGCCTCTAACTAATTTGATTGATCATTCGGGTCCTCTCACACTGCTCGGGTTCTCCATTGGCTCGGGTTTCACATTAGCTAATTAATTTTTAATTAATTTTAGTTTTTGTAATTAATTCCTTCTAGGGACCCCAATTTATTTTATTTTATTATATTTGAACTCGTCTCATTGTTCGGCATCCGGCCATACCAGTTTCCCACGGAAAATATTCATTTTTAGATTTTTAATTAATATTTTTATACTTTAAATTATTATTGTGAATTTAGTGTTTTTATTGATTTTTCACCTCATTTTGTACCTCTCTTGTTAAATCCCAACAATTCTGTTGAAAACATTTTTATTTATTAATATAAAATTTATTAAAGAAAATATATAAACTTATGAAATTTTATAGAAATTAAAAGAACAAATTCATTTATTTCAATAAAAAAATAATAACTAATTTTAAATAAATTTTAAATAATTTTAAACTTTAAATTGGCTTTTCGGTTAGATCTGTCTGTCTTGCTGGTTGTTATTATTACGGCTTTGTTTTAGATATAAACCCAACGAGCAATTGAAAATTTCGAATTTAGTGATGTTATGTTGTTTAATTATGAAAATAATTTATTTCATTCTTTTTATTAATCTTACTTTTATTGCTCTACCAAAAGCACCTTGTCCTAAAACTTCGTTTTCTTCAAAATCAGTAATGGGTAATAATTTTTTCGGAAAATCAATATTAAGATTAAAGGAGTTTGTTCTTGGTAAAGGTGATGTTGATTCAATATTTGATAACTCTTGGCGATTTTGTGGACGATAGGTTTTATCGCTAAATAATATAATTTTGATTTAATTTAATTTAATTCTACAAATATGTACAAATAGGTATAGATTTGATTGAGAAAAATTTTCACTTACAATATATTCGGTTAATTACGATCAATTATAACTTTATCAAAGATTGTAATGATGCATAAATGGAGTAATTTTAGACATAAAATTAATATGATATAGCTAAATTGATCAACTTTATATGGCAAGGATGGATAGCAAGGGGTGTATGAATTATCAAAACAAACATTGATAAGAATTAATTTATGTTTAAAAAATTTTTAAAATTTTTTAAAATCATTGATTCAAGCAATAAAAAACTTTTTTTTTTGGTAAATCAACAAATAATTAATTTAAAAGTAAGCATAAAAAATTATTTGAAATTTCTTATAATAGTTTCAATTCTTATATCAAGTGCTAGTGTTTCAAAATATGCATCCAAAATTTTAGAAAAATTGTCATTTATTTTAATTTAACATTTTAAATATTTTATATTTACTTAATATTTAATTACTATTTATATTCAACCATTTTATATTTTTTACATTTTATACATTTGGTCATCCTGTTATATCTGCTAAGCAGACCTTTGTCAGCTATGTTCTATTTTGTCAGCATCTTCTTCGTCAAATGGAAAAGGCATCCTTGGATTACACAATTTGCAAACGTTGACCGAACCGCTTCAATTGACGACTGATTGAGATGTGAAATATTTAATATATTTAATAAATTAATTAAATTATTTTAAACATTTAAAATTTCAAATATTATGAGCGGTACTCCAATAATTACTAAAATAAAAACTAAAGTAATTATAAAAATAAATATTAAATGAAATTTTCAGTTATAAAAATATTATTTTATTGAGCATTTTAGAGATAATATTATCAAATATTTATTCAATTCCTAGTAAAATATTTTTGTCGCATTATTACCATTTTAACGATATATTTCCAGCATTTTCGAAATTATTTGTATCACTTGCATATAACTGTAACAGAAAATAAATTACATGACAAAGATTTTTATTTTATTTTTTTTATCAGCTTGTATGAGAAAATATTTTTATACGTTGCCAGTTGAAATGCGTGTGGATGTTATCTAACGAATTTGATGAGTTTTGACAGAGATTAAAAACACTAGATATTAAATTGTTAGATTTAAAATACTAATTGTACTGATAAATATTGATAGCATATGATCACTGATCTATGAATCAAGATTCATTAAGGAATACAATTCTGACACTTTTTCAAAATCAATTCTTCTGATATATCTTAAATATTGTCTATTTGAATCTATGATTGGGTCATTATTTACACAGTCTTTATTGGAAATTTATTCAAGTGCAAAATTGATGCACTTAACCAAATATTTATTTTCATTAAAGAATTAAATTCCTTTTTATCTCCTTTATCAAGAGTTCTATGAAAAATAATAATTATGATTATCTTAAAAACTCAAAAAATTAAGGGGAAGAAGGAGAAATTGTGTCAATATCAAGGAACTGCATTCAGAAAATTTTTAAATGAATTTTTAATTTTATTGAATATGACCATGAACTATACATAATTCTGAATCTATTTGATTTCTAGATCCATATGGGAAACATTTGGCGCGCATAGATAAACTAAAATACATCAAATGACAATTTAAATTTTGGGTTAAAATATACAAACTTCACATTTAATTTTATGGTAAATTAAATAACACTAAATTTACGAATTCGTTATTTTCCATTGTTTGTTTCAAATAAAATTACAACGGAAAGTAGCAATTTTTTTCATTCTATACCAGTGATTCCCAAATATTATCAGAAATTTTAGGAATTTATTAAAAATAAGAATATTAACAAAAATTAAAGTAAAATTTTCTGTGAAAGTCAATGTCATGCCGCTCATTAAACCTACTAAAACAAAATTATATTTTAAATTCTAATTTTTGACCTTTTTAACTGTTGAGGTTCTGGCGACAAAAAAAGTTTGGGAATCACTGTTCTATGCTAATAACATTTCAGTTGAATAAGTACATGTCTGCAACTTATTAAAAGTTAGCTTATGAATTTTACTTCCTGGTCTAAAAACTTAAATGATGCAGAAAAACATCGAAAAACATTTTTTTACTAAAACTGTAACAGAATTCATTTCACAATTATATAATTAAATAACATCAATTTAATTATAAAAAATTATTTTTTTAAATATTTTTATTTACATTAATTTATAATTTTGAAATCAGATTTTGTAATTGTTTCATATACCTACGAAATCCGGTTAAATATTAGTGGTGCAAATATATATTACTAATGGATTTTGGGAGTAAGTAAGAAAACTAGTTTGTAATGAGAATAACTTTTAAATTAGTATCAGAAATTCAAAATTAAAAGTAAAATTTTCACGATTAATCTCATTTTGGCCACTTATTTTTTCTGTAAATCGACACCCAGAAAAATATCCCATCTGTCCCCCTAGCTGTTTATCTCTATCTTTATGTGTTCTTATTCTATTTTAATATTTCAAAACAATATAGATATTCAATTCCTACTTGTATAATATTATGTGATTTGTAAAACGAAACTGCATACGAAATTATGTTAAATAGTGTGCAGAAATGTCATCAACGTTTGTATAATGTATGGCCATTAATTTTCATGTGTAAATCAGTAAATCACTTTGACAGGAAAAACAGATTTTTGACTTTTCTTAATTAAGGTAAGTGAAAATTAAATATTCCTCCAAATGTAATGCTTCTTGATTGTATTATTGTCGTCAAATTTTTACTGTTTGAAATCATTTTTGACGGTTTAAATAAATCCGATGTAATATGATAAAACTAAAAATTTAATATTAATAAAAAATATTGGAATGTAGAAACACAATTAGAAAATAGAAGATAATGTTATATTCTTTGACGTACATTTGAATGAAGTATGGGAAATGAAATATTAACATAGCAATTTCAATTGTAAAAACAATTGTCTAATTACTAAAAATTTTTTCATTACATATAATTTTGAGACTAACAATCGTTAGATTTTTTTATGTCAGATTTTTTAAAGATTAGAATTTTTAAAAGTCTCCTTACAACTTTGTTGTTTTGCAAACTAAACTTAATAAATATAGTTTCCATAATCTCTAAATTATAGATAATTTAAATATTAATCGCAAAACTTTAAAAAAATGAAATATATTTTATCCAAAGATAATTTTTTCAGCTACATACTTTACCAATTAACCTTCATTTTAAACCCAACTTGCAAATAACAAAACATATTTACTTTTTGCTAAACCAAACTTATTACTCAATTAACATTGTATATAACTATATGGGGAATAATTACAGGAAATCTATTAAGAAATATTTTTTTATTTTCCTATTGAACTTTAAAACCCCCAAACTGTTTTCAACACATTTTATACTTAATAAAACCCATAATTAACAATTTCATGAAATTATTTAAAACAAATAAAGCACAAAAATTCATCAACTTCAATAAACATTACTCAGGTAATAAAAAATATGTCAGAAAAAGTTACAAAATCAGATGTCAAAATTTTTATTTAATTTGATAACACTAATTTGTTTATAATAATAAAATTAAAAAATTCAGAATATGAATTAAAATGTACACAAAAATTTATAATAAGCCAATTTGCAAGTTGATGAATTTTGAAATGGTGTTCCAATAAAATTGTAAAGTGAATCAATGCGGCTAATTGTTCGCATTTCTACTGTTCTTGGTTTCATCAATTTATATTGTTACATTTACTTCTGATTTTGGTGATAGATTGACGTCAAAACAATTTAATTTTAATTAAAATTTGTTTATTTTGCTACAACCTTTTTAAGAAATATGGTATTTATTAATAATTAAAACAAAAATGAATAAATATATATTAAGAAATTACTAATAATGGTCAAATCTTGAAGTAAATTAACCATTTATTAAATAAGATTTTATTTAAATAATTTAATAAGAATTGTAAAAAATTATAAATTATTAAAAAATAAATAAAAATTTGATTTGGCTGCTTGATTAATTACAAAGTTATAATATTGGATTTTAATTATTGTTTTCACTGATTCCGAAACGAGTACATAAATGAATTAAAATTATATTATATTTCTAAGTTGATAAATCAGCTAATATTGATTATCCAAAAGGGAGTCAACTTTTTGTTTTACATTTCATTAGTTGCAACATATACAAGATTATATTTTCATTGTTACATCTTGTACGTATGTCATAATATCATATGTGCTCTTGATTTTGTAACTTTAGATTTGAAATTTGTTTCAACATTATACTAAAAAATAAATTAATAATAGTAATAATAATAATAATAATTGTAATAATAATAATAATAAATTATGATAATAAGTATTAGTTTTATTATATATATATATATATATTTTGATCCCTAAAATATTTCAAGACGGATTGGAAGATAATTGATGATAAATATTCTAGTCAGGAAAGTGTTTTCGAGGTATATACTGCAAAGTTCACTGATGTCCTCGGACACAATCCAGCCAGGAATATTTATGCGCAAAAGACCAGTACTCATATTTCTATACGATAAATTTCTTGAGAAATGAATAAAAATGATAACACAGCGCAACAGAATTTTATGAAAGTCACAGTTATGTGGATTTTTCAACAGTTCTATATGGAATCGAGGGGGCTGAATAAGAATTCGAAGTCTGTTTATGTGTACTGTCAACCGTTCGCACGCAATTGTCAGAAAATCACATTAATAATTATGATTAACGGTATAATAGTATTAAGTAACTGAAACATACCCATTCGTAAGCAACTTTCAAAAAGTGAAGTTATAAGTAACAACATCACATCAGCTGTGATAAGTATTCACTCGCTAAATATAATGTTATCTTTGATTGTGTGAAAAATGAAGGACTGAACTCGACTTCCTCTTATGCTGACTTGAGTCACTACGAACCAAACCCCAAACGTAATCGCTTATGGTAACGCTTCTCCATGACTTGAATATCTTGATGAAACCTCTAATTATGCTCTACTGACACTGCTCCCAAATTTTGTCTGAAAAAATCGAGATGACAGTGCAAAAAGTGCAGCTTGATTGACATTCGACATCCAACGGCATGATATGTGTTCACCAAATTCTCCACTAGTTCTTTGTAGTCTTCACTTCTGTAATTTCATAGGAATCCATTCACTACATGTCGAAATGACTGCCACGCATCTTTTTCCAAACTAGACATTGTCGTTTCTAAGTCCTCAGACTCCAACATGCAACGTATTTGTCGTCCAGTGAAAACGCCGGCTTTCAGTTTTGCATCCGATAACTTAGGAAGCATGGAACATATGTACTGGAAAGCTAGTGACTGCGAATCCAGTGCCTTAACGAATTGTTTGGTTAGTCCGAGCTTGATATGCAAGGGTGGTAGCAGAACCCTCTCTACCAAAATCAAGCTATCGCGAATTACATTGCATTTACCAGCTGTTAGCTCCGTGCGTGCAGGCCAGTCTCGAATAACGTAGTGTTGCTTTGACGCTCTGCTGTCCCAAAGGCATAGGAAGTAGGAATATTTGGTATACCCACTTTGTAGACCAAGAAGGAGCCCAATCATTTTCAAGTCTCCATATACATCATATTGATACTTGTTGTAGTTTATCTTCTCAAGAAAAAATTTAACGTTGTTGTACTCTTCCTTCAAATGCATCGAGAGAGCCACAGGTATAGATGGATATTATGTAAAAGAACACCTTTGAGGCTACGATTGGAACTGTCTATAAACAATCGCCATGCTCTAGGTTCATGCAAGAATCCAATTTCTGCAAAAACACAAGCTATTCGATACTTCATAAAACTGAGAAAAAGACTTATGTCTTTTCCTGTATTTTGAAATCCTACATGTTGAATCCAATAAGTTCCATTGTTTCATTTCGTTTTGGTTAGGAAAATGTAGCTGTTCGGAAAGTGATGGACACCACTCTTCAGATTCATCTGTAGAACTACCTTTGTCGGACAGATACGATGATGTTGGTGGAATAGGAACTGGCGCAATTGATGATGGAATATCAGAATGTGTTAGCTTCGATCTATCCGTAATTTTCTTATATCTTGAAATATCGATCATACAGAAGTAGCAGTCTGTAGTGTGGTTCGTTGGTTCTCTCACACGCGAGGAATGGCAAATGGCATGCATTTCAATCTCCCCGCAGCCAGCCCTTTAAAGCTGATCTGCGAGTACCACAGGACACATGAGGAGCCCATTTCTTACCTTATTGGGCTCCTAAAATACGCAACATATCCGGTCAACAGCTTGGTCCAACGCAATAATTGATGTTTTGGCCCAATATAGTAGCCACAAATATAACAAAATGAGTCGGCAGATAAGTTTACAATTCAGAGAAGATGCCATAATTGTGTTAAACAATATCTAATCAATATCTTATCAAAAATAAAAAATAGCAAAAATACATATTAAAAACAATTTCAGTGAAACAGATTAACTTCAATAGCAAACAATGGGAGACGCTAGGCAAAAAACTAATGTTATGAATAAATAAATAATTCGAAAACTAAAATTTACAATAATTTAATTTTTTTCTTTGTAAACCTTATTATATACTTTAAATCATCGGTAACTCACAGAAAACCCAATATTAAATTATACAATTCTCTTGTGAAGTTGATATCCATATATCAATCTGTATGTAGAATATATAGAATATTAAAAAGAATAACAAATTCTAGTGGTTTCTAATTTGGAATGAAAAATCAACAAAACAATAGAATAAAAAGTGCTTATACAAAATTAATGAATTGTCTTAATATAAATAGCAATTTTATCAAAGAAATGCATGTAATTCATTATTAATTGTGTGGTGGATTTGCATATAAATTAGATCTGATCACAATTGATGTGTAAATCCATAATTAATTATGTTTGCTTTGACAGATATTATTGACTTTTCACATTTCACCAAGCATCTTAATTTTGGCTATTTTTATTCATATTCATCTATTTCAAAGTTTTTGTTTGTAAAAGAAAGATATTTTGTAAATTTTTGTTGATTTTAACGTTGTTATATATATAACTTTTTCAAAACGAACTAATTTCTAATAATTTAAGAAATTAATTAATAAAAAAATCCTTGCATTTTAAATATATTTGAGATAAAAATACAATTTTATAAAGGAATGTTAATAAAGATTTTCAAATGTTTATAAATTTTTTTCTTCTAAAATAAATTAATCTTAGCACAAGAATCTCGATACAGCCATAAGAATTATACTATCAAAATCAGTAGAAGACAGTCATTTGGTCAAAAAATTGTGATGAATTCATTCAAATTCGGCATATTGAAAGTCGTTTATTCCTGTATACTCTTTGAAAAAGATTTGTTCCAAAGATGGTTTCAAAAAACCGGGAGTTTACTCAAATCATTGATAAAAAAATAGTCTTTAGTTTGAGGACATAGTACTTATCGTATCAACGTCAGTATGGTATTGATATAGGTTATGGTTAAAACATACAATATATATATTCATAAAGTATAAACGTATTTCTATTGGTCATTTTATAATTATTATATATTTATTATATTTACAAAAACTTTTCGTTTAATATCCTGGACATTTTTACACATATTCTTTTCAATTATTAATTCGTATGACAAACACAGAATGTAATTTAACAAAATCTACAAATCTTTCTTTTGATAAACAGTCAACATTTTCCTTGTATTTATTAGAAATTTTTTTACTATGAATCAGTAAAGATATCGATGTTTTTCCACTACATTTTTACTACTGCAATTTCTTAATAGAAAGGAAATAAATGATAATAAAATTATTTAAAGTATATTCACAAAGTTATATATGGTGGTGAAAAAACTCGAGGGCACACTGGATAGAAGGAAAAAAACTGTTAAAATAGTTAAAATAATTTCAATCTCCTGTAAAATCTATTTTGGAAATATTTTCATACATTGATCAATAAAAGTAATTGAAAAGTTACAAGTTATAAAGACAGCTGATCTTGTAAAAGAGCTAATTGAAGAAAATTAACATGCATGATAATTATTGGAAATTGGAATGATGCAAAGCTGAAAAAATACCTTCCAGCCATACCTATTTATTACAACTTCAAACATATATACTGCAAATTCATTCTGTTCACTTATTTATTTTTGTTAGTCATTTATCTAATTTACCACAACAATATTGAAGATGCTTGATTACAATTTCACAATTTAATTATTAGAGATTATAAATTTATAATCATTTGGGTGATTTTGGGTGTTATAATGACATCATAATTACGTATGATTGTAATTCTTTTGTTTTAATATAGTCGTTATTTTTAATCATTATTATTATGTTAATTCTAATATCATCCAATGATATCAGAAAATTATACATCAAAACAACTATTTAATAAAAATCTCATCAAACAATATAAGAACTAAAAAATTGATGAAAATATTAAGAGTGGTATTGTTAATCCTAAATTTAAAAAACTTATTTTAATTTTAAATCATATAAATATTGTTTAAATATCTTAGAAATTATTATTAATACAGAAAAGAGATAAATATATAATTGAAATTAAACCTTAGATCAATTGAACATGTTTGATGTCGTTTAAGGTGGCTTGGATTCACACCATTTTTTATATTCGGATTTGACTGAAATTCGAAATCATCCTGGAAATTTTTATATATTGTACCATGTAAACGAAATATTTACTTCAGTCATATCAGATGTGGACTTGGCATTGTAGTGCAACCTAATCGAATTGATTATTAACCTAAGTTTTATTGTAATATATGAAAATGAAAAATTCTGGTGTTTGTCAAAAAATTTTAAAAATTATGTTTAATTTTAAATTGGCTTCAATATTATATTCACAGTTTTTCCAGATTTATACATCCATAAAATTATTGTATTGTCTAACTTTTACAGAGGGCGAAAGTTTTATGATTAAGAAAATGATTTTTTCGCGCTATTTATCTACAAATATTAAATATTCTCATAATTTTCAATACTGTGGTTAAACCTTTATATATTTATTTTCTTGTTACTATATAAAAATGTTTTAAATCTGGAATATTTTAATTTTTAAAATCCAAAAACGTTTAGTAAAATTATGATAAAAATGCCAATATGCTTTACAAATCTGGAGTTATTGTCAAAATTTTGTCAACATTTCAATTCAATCATTGATAATTCATATTCAGGTGATATTTTTACCAATTAATATCAAAAAAATAATTACAAAATCGTGTAATATTTTTAATCTAATTTTGAAAATATAGTTTATTATGTGATGTATCGTGAAATAAATCTTGTGAGGGAATTATAGGAATGCTAAATACTATGCAAAATTTTTCCTCACTTTGTAACTTTGAGAAAATTTATAATGTTTTATCAGTTATCTTTTAAGATTTTCCGCTGAATAAATATTTACTAGAAATTTCTTAAATGAGAAATTTAGAGTTATAATAATTTAACTAGTGAAATTGTTTTTATATCGGTAATTTTTTAAAACAAACAGAATTTGTTATGAATCTCTGATACAAGAAATTTAAGATAAAATTTCGTTAAAAAGTTCCAATTTCAAATTTCTATCAGTAAAATTCTTTATTTTTTTTAGTACCCTTTGATGATATTTTAATTATTTTTATTTTCACAAAAGATCAAATATTTTTTATTATACTCAAAATAAATTTTTGGCCTCGTTATTAAAATTGATAAAGCTAAAGTCGAAAATTTGTGTTGAGTATAATAAAAAAATATTTGATCTATTAAAAGTTTATATTTTAAAATAGTTGGCATTTTTGAAAATCAGCTCGAAAATGTTTTCAGAAAACTACAGAATCGTATTCCCCTTTGAATTAGTAATGATGGTAGACATTTTGAAAATTAACAAGAACAATAAAAAGTCTAAGTATTTATTCTATCTTTTACTTTTTACAGATTCTTTCAATACTACATGGTTACATGGGTACAGGCATTTTTTAATGTTTCGTCAAAATTAGTTTACTGAAAAATTTGAAAAACTAGGTAGAAATGCAGATGTTATTTAAATTCTTATAATGACTAAATCGCTATTCAACGTTAAAAGAATATTGAAATTTTAAAATTTTAACCTTCCTAAGTTCTCTATACCCAATATCACTAACTGTGGAATATGCTAATACGCCGATAATACAAAAATTTCTTTTAATTTCAAAGTTTTTATACCATTCGATGATGAATTTAATTTCAGGAATTTTTTCACATTAGATAATTTTAATCAGATCAATATTTCTATTATAAAAAATATTTTGTAATGAAAAAGCAATAAGAGAATAAAAATTTGCATTTTACAATAATGAAAAATCTATTATTTTCATTTCTTATTTTTAACTGGTTAAAGCTCGTTGTATAAATAGTTATTAATGTTTATGTTAATAACATGTTCAATTACTATTTCAGTAAAAAACCCTTAAAATATACATTTCAATCTCGTGCAAACATTACTGTCTTGAAAATTATGGAAACTACATCGAACTTGATTATATTATTGACCCCATTGAAAAATCCCATTATTTATTGAATTTCTTTTGTTTTAATTCTTCCCACGCCCTGGACAAAACAAGAAAAATTTCGGTTTTCAAATCAATTGTTAAATAAACTTTCCACTTTATCAAAGGAATATGAATTTACTTAACTTAAGTTCTATTCATCATTCTTCAATATTTCAACATCATTGATGATAAATATGAATTGTGATTTTATTATTTTAATTTATGCATTATCAGTGAATTTTAAACTGTATCATCATTGAAAGGAACTGAAATTTTCCAAATATTTTCAATCAAAATTTAATTCAATAAATCTCTGTCATGACTTGTTATGCATTATTCATGAGCAGTTTTGAATTGAAATTTCGTTAAGATAAAATGATTGTCATTCCAACGAATATTAAAGTAACTGATAGCAGGGGCCAGATTAATGCAAAACATAAAATTATTAAACTCAATAAATTTAGAAATCGTGTTTTATTATCAGATGGCAAGAGATGAATAATTTTGTGGTTATTCTTAATGATTTTATTAATTTATTATCACTTAATAATCAAAATTTTCTTTGATCAATAATGAAAATGGAAATTAAGTTTTATTAATAACATTTTTTAAAATCTTCAAAGAATTTTTAAAATTCACAATTTAGAAAAATTTGAATAAGTAAAAATTATCTAAATTTTAAAATGTAAGATAAGTGTTTGGGTTTGGAAATCGAGATGTCGAAGTTTTTAAAAGGAGTTGGAAGCTGCTTAGAATTATTTTTGGGTCTGCATGTTGATTGTGAAAGGCATGTACTGAAAAATTGTGTTTTGTTTACCATGATGAGTTCCAGTTACAACGCATAATTTATCGTTAGTACAATGACTTTAACACTAGATTTACTGACATTAGAAGACAATTTGACGGGTGTCCGTAAAAATAGATATATACAACACATTTCCCCTAAGCGAAAATGGCGACAAAGAAAAGGATAGTGATATATTCGCGTATCATTGTGTCATTAATAATCAACATAAAAAAATTCGAAAAAATAATATTTCTTTTGTATATTTAATTTTAAAAATTGAATCCGTCAAATTGACGGGTTCCGTAAATCTAGTGTTAAAAATGGTAGGGCGTCTGTATTGGATGAAGAAATGTAAGGAAAGCTTCTTAAATCTTTAAAAGAAATATGTGAAAATCTAGTGTGGGAGAAAAGAGAATTACCACAAGAGATGTAACATCAAACCTTAATGTGAGCTTAGGTATTGTTTATTTCCTCTTTGTCCCTTGAGATATTCGGCAATTATGTTCTCGTTTCGTGACACAGTTTCTAACTGATGCAATGCAAGTTCGCCGTTTTGAAAGCAGTAGAGAGAATTTAAGGATTCTTAGGAGCATTGGAGAGCGATTTTTACAGAATACTACAATCTCTATATTTACTGATTCATAGTCAAGCTTTTTTAATAAATACAATCTCTTTACACTTCGGAGTCTAAGCGAGAGGCGCTTAAGAGGAAATTACCTGTCAACTATAAAGTAAGTAAGGTCATCAACCACTCACTAAAAATGTTTTATGCGATTTGATTTTTAGGATGCTAAATGTATAATTTCGACTGATTTCGCTGAAAGTAAAGAAAGAAACTAGTGGAAACGACAAGGAATATACGAATAATAAGCATGATGTTAGCTCTTATTGGTACAAAAATGACAATGCATGAGTGCTAATTCCACGTCAAAATTTAGAGACTGAGTAATCATTTCACTGAAAAGGGTCATCAGCTTGCAACGGAGGAATTCTTGGAGGAAATGGATTAAATGTAGAAACGGCAAAAGAATTAGAGCAATCCTTAGAAACCATGATAATTCTAATATAATTTTATATGTGGTGTACCATGATAAATATTTAAGTTTAAAAATGTGGAAAGTAAAACTACTCTTTATAAATATTTATTTCACAGAGTAGTTGTATCAACTCTAATTGTAGAAATAAAATCTTCAACTCAGCTTAAGATTTCACGTAGAATAATAATAAATTAAGATTATTTATTAGACATTTAAACAGAATTAACGTGAGTTAACATCAGATTTAAAAAAACTCAAGACAATCGCATTTGTTTATATTTATAAACTAACGATTAACATTATATAAATTTTATCTCTATAATTAAAAATGTTTATAATTTTAAAATTAATTGAACTAACTTTCCATTTTTCTGATTTTCTGTTTTAGAAAAATATTTAAGAAAATTCATCCAGAAAGTCTTTGGATTTGCCATCAATTCTAAAAAATAAGAGAAATTACTTTATTGAATTATAATGTTAAAACATAAATATTTTTTATTTTAGAAATCTAATTTGATTTGCAAAATTTTTAAATGATTTGAAAAGTATTACATAATTTAACATTTAAAACCTAGCGAAATATTAAATATTACCAATATCTGTTTAATTTTCAAAAGTGAAATTTAGTAAATTAAGAATTAATTCAAGATTTTAATATTTAAACCGTTTTTCTAAAATTGGTTCATTTAAACACATAATGTATGTACGAGAAATAAGTTTTATCGAAAATTTATTTAGATTTATTAGACTAAATCATCTTTAAAACTTTTAAAAACATTAAAAATTATATGTAAATTTTGAAGATGATATTGAAAAGTTGTACTAAATTCACAAATTATACTCTGCTGTTACTATCGAATAAAATACTAAAACGGAAGTCTATTTCAATAAATCAATAATACAGAAGCAGAAAATAGTATAAAAATTAAAGTGAAGTCCCGAAATCGCTAGAATTAAAAAAATATAAAAAGGAAAATATTTAATAAATAAAATTTAGAATTAGTGGAATAAAAAAATTTGCTAAACATAAGGAATATTTTTAATAAAGCAATAATTGCTTATAAATTTAAATTATAGAAAAATCGAGAGTTTTTGGGAGAAAATTATAATAAAAATATTATTTTTTCAATTAATAAATAAAAAGGTATTATGAAATTTAAATTCATGGAATGAAAATTGACTCAATCGTCATCAAGACTTATGCTCTTGAGTAAGTAGTGTCGTAAGACCGTTGGTAAGATTTTAAAAATTCTAAAATTTCTAGTCAGATTAAATTATTGTTTAAGTTTTACAATTTAAATGTAAAGTTGGCGATCCTTTTGAGGGATCGCAGGTAACCCATATTTTATCTCCTCATGTCATTTTTGACGGAACCCAATATATAAGAAATACTATCATGGTATCCATTGAGTGGAAAACGTTTGTACTCTGTCAATTGCGGATATGTCTAAGAAAAATGAATACAATAATCGTCAGACACTCAAATGAGTCCGTGGGCTACTTTTAGAACACTTCGTGTCCGACTTTATTTTAAGTTCCTCAATTTTGACTAAACACAAACAGGAAAAAAATAACTCAAAAATTTTATAAAGAATCTTTCCCCTTCGGATGAGGCATTCTTGGAATTATCGAATTGCTCCCAGTTATCAGTCAAACCTTACAATCTTCATCACCCCTACACATTTATCTCAGTTATTTCTGTCATTCATTCATGTCATAAATATAAAGTAACAACATCAAAAAATTAGTTAAACTTAGTTTTAAGACTAAATTAGTGTCAAATTTTTTGCTCAGATTTTTCTATCCTCCGTGAGTATGATCAACTGCTTTTCCCATTTGTCGGTTAAGTACTGGTGAATGAGAGGGCCGTCCGGCACGATAGCTAAGCTCTACTTCCCACTGTTTTTTCGTCAGTTGGAGAAGTTCAGTGTCCTTACTGGAAATCTGACTTGGGTTTCTAAAATATTTACAAGTAAGGTATAAAAATTTATTTATTATCAAGTTATCTGATTCATCAACATTTTATCCACTGTACACCTCATAGCTACACTATCATACATTTGGGAAAGATTACCAGTGTCTTAGATTCTTTTCATGATAAGATTTTTAGTGCTGTATTTTCTTGTTATGTCTAACGCATTCTGGTAAAAATCCTGTTTTTATTTTTGAGTATTTATTTTAAATGAATATGAAGTTCTTTAGGAATTCAGTGAATCAAGAGTGGAAGAGAGATATTAAAGAATGAGAATGAACAGAAGTAAATTAATAAAACAAGTACAGGCGCAAAAGAAGTAAAACAAAAAGAAAAACAAAATTTAGATTATCTTGTTACCTCGATTTCTTTTTCAAGATAAAATGGAGAAAATAAATGCGAAATCCGAGAGATGGAATATCAAAGATTTTAAGGTAGAGAGAACAAAAATATTTTAATGCCTATCATTATGGTTATTCTATCAAGTGGTTGTGTTCTTAGAGTATTTTCATTGTTGTGCTTCTCTTTCCGAAAGGTTGTAATAAGCATCTCACTAATTTCTTTCTAACAAATTTTCCCTCGTAGCAAATATATATAAATTTGTCAAGTCCGTTTTACGTAATATTAAAAGAGTCAGAAAAGAATATGTTTCCAGAAGTGATTTATCTATTAAACTAATTGTAACAGTTTAAGCAGGGCTTAATTACTATTCAAAACACAGTAACAGTTTCCTAGGGAAACTGCACTGCTAGCTTTTACGTTTAAATATTAGATGGTAGGTATCTAGGGTAAGTTACTACCACTTCTGGGTAGTAATCGATCGCGCTAAACCTCGGGCATCTCTCGTCTTTTACCTTCCATTATAGAGCGGTGCTGTTGATCAATTAGGATCTTACATTCGCCGTCTTAAAAATACCTGAGGACGGTTTGTAAAACCGATATCTTTGCTTCTGTCATATCAAGGTAACTTTTTGGATAACACGCTTTATATTTTTCTGTACAACATAAACCATATTTTGTAATTATATATTATATAAATAAAATTTATTAGCGAAAACGAGTTGTGAAACTAAAAATTCTTTGGAATCAGATAACAAGAGCGTGTGTTAGTCATATACCCACTTACGAACCTAACACTGCCTTTTCAAGTGATTTTGATATATTGTTGAGGTCAGTAAATTAAAATAAATTTAAATAAATTTAGGTTGAAAATTTATATAAAAAGTAAATGAAGGAAAAAGACAAATTAAAGCGTAATCATGCACAGAATTGATATTAAAGGAAAGTTTGATGGAAGCAGTATTAGGAAATGGAAAAAGCAGTTGCGAAAGGCAAGTATCCGGAAATCCGAAAAAATCAATAAATTCTAAAGTTATCGAAATCGAATTGGGAAAACGGAAATATAATTTATCGTGAATGGTCTTTGTCTTCTACTTTTAAAAATTCAGTAAAAAGTGTTGACATATTGGTTGAATTGTTAATGAAGAACGGTTATTCAAAATCCTTTTTAGTAATTATGGTGAAAGAGACTGTTGACAAATTTATTAAAAATCCTAAAGATCCATGTTTAAGAAAATCTGGGTGTGACTTTGTTGAGATGTGTGAGTCTGATGAGTTAAAGTCTGGGTGTGATTCTGTTGAGGTGTGTGAGTCTGATGAATTAAATAAATTAAATAGTGTGAGCAAGGATGATGAGCCTAAATTTGTGTTAGTATTGCCGTACTCAGAAGGTTTTAAGGATTATAAAGTGAAGATAAGAAAGCGGTTAGGGAATTTAAACTATAGGATAGTGTCAACTTCATGGAAAGTACGCAATATGTTTATTAATAAGTCAAAAACTCCGGTTGAATTGTGTTCCGATCTCGTTTATCAGTTTACATGTAATGGGTGTAATGCCACATACATTGGAGAGACTTCCAGTCATCTCTGTATTCGAGCTCGAGAACATTGTAGACCGAAGGCTTTGACCAATATTGGTGAGCACAATAAGGGCTGTAAGATTAAAATAGGTATGTCTGATTTTAAAATTTTATTAAAAAATTTCGATAATTATTTGGAACGTGTGATTTGTGAGGCGTTGTTGATAAAATCATTGAATCCGAAAATTAATGTGCAGAATGCAGTAAATACTTGTGTTTTGAGTGTTTTTAAATACGTTTTTAAATAGGTTTTTTTATATTGTATATATTGATTGTTGTATTAAATTAAATAATTAATAAAAAATTTTTTAAATTATTAAATTAAATTTTAAATGTTAAAATTTTTAAAAAAAATAATATTTTGTTTTATAAAATAAAACATTTTTATATATAATTAATAAATTTGTTTAAAATCCTTAATTTAATGAGTTATTATATCCTACCTGATGATGACAGGAAAACTGTCGAAATTAATCGTGAAAAGAATGTTTGATTGGCGTTATCTTATAATTAAATCATTGCCATGTATGTTTAACTATTTATATATATGATGATTCCCATTTCTCCGAGATTAGCATATCAAAAATCTTTGCAATCAAGTGTGAATAGTTACTTTTCCTTTTAAATTCATCTAATATACTTTCATTGATTTGCAGTCTATCGTTTAATTTAATCGTTTAATTTCCAGCAGCTGTTCCATTGATTACATCATTTCCCCCCAATTGTCTCGATAAATAATTATAAATATAATTTAGGAATTTTCTGAAAATTGATTATAAATTTAATCAATTTTTTAATGTGGGATTTTCAATTACTATAGCATGACTTAGCTTTGCATTGATCTCGCCTCTTGGTAGGCTTCAGCCTAGTAAGGCTTATGGACAATACGATAGTGATTACAAGTAACCCATAACTACAAATAACCCCAAAATCTTACTCTAACGTTGTAATATATTTTATGTGTTCAACCCTTTATCTCTTATTAATTCGATATTGTATTTAATCATAAATTTGAAACCTGATTTATTGTGAAAAACTTTACAATTATTTTTGATTCATATAAAATGTAAATATTGAAATGTGTAATACAAGTTTAAGGTTTATTTTTTAAGAAATAAAATACAATTAAATTTATTAAACAATTTGTAAGTTTCTTTTAGTTTATCAACAAATATAAATTTATTTTGAAAACATTTACTTTAGAATTTATTTAATTTTAATTTTTAATATATTTTCTTTATTATGTCTGGTCGTGGAAAAGGTGGTAAAAGTAGAAATAAAGCTAAAAGTAGATCAGTAAGAGCTGGTTTACAGTTCCCAGTTGGTCGAATTCACAGAATGTTAAGAAAAGGAAATTACGCTGAGCGAGTTGGTGCTGGCGCTCCAGTTTATTTGGCAGCAGTTCTAGAATATTTGGCAGCAGAGGTGTTAGAATTAGCTGGAAACGCTGCTCGCGATAACAAGAAAACAAGAATAATACCCAGACATTTACAACTTGCAATTCGAAATGACGAGGAACTTAATAAATTATTGGGGAGTGTTACTATTGCACAAGGTGGTGTATTACCAAACATTCAATCAGTACTTTTACCGAAAAAGACTTCAAATGATAAGAAAAAAGAATAAGATTAAATATTTTTTTTATAATCTCAATATTTAGATTTATTGTCAGCTTATTGTGATTATTACTGATCTTGCTAGTTACTAAATTATTTGTTCTTTAATGTTGTTATTTTTATTATTTCGTGTACTTTAGTAAAATATTATTATTTGTAATAAGTGTTACATTTTTATAATTGTTTAATTTGTTATTATAATATAGCTATGTTCAATGAAAATCTGAATTAAAGTTATTCTTTTAAAATATAGTGTTAAGAAATTGCATGCTAAATGTTAATTTATCGAATTAGAATAAAAGATTTTAGGTCCTGAGTAAGAATCGGGTTGATGAGATTGATGTTGAAATGTTTCTAGAAAAATAGTCAGAGATCTTATTATTTTTACCGGAAACCTTGGCGAACTTAATGTCGAAAGATGATAAGTATGATACCTGGGGTATATCCTGTTTGATGTGTCTTTCATGGTGAGACTGTGGATAAAAGGTTTGCAGTCGATGACGATTGTAATTGTCTACTTTATAAAATGTTGCTGAAGTGCTCAACAGCTAGAAAAATGACGAGTAATTCTCTGTCAAATGCGCTGTACTTTAACTCCACCAATAAACATTTTATAGCGAAAAATTTTACTGGGAATCTAATATTGTTATTAATTTGGAGGAAGACAACGATTCCGACGATATTGGACTAGTTAATGGTGGATTTGTTTAACCCGTGTTCAGTGCTGAAAGAGGTGCCGAAAAGCTACGAAGTTGTGTGACAGTGGTTGGCAAGGGAAAGCTCCGAATTATGTCAAGTTGTTTGGGGAAAGGCTCGCAATCAATAGATAAGAGTATATGACCAAGGAATGTGACGCATTTTTGATAGAAACTGCATATATTTACGTTGATCTGTAAATTGCAACGGTTCAATATGTCGAGAACCGTGTGCAAATCCTTCGTACGACTGTCTCGAATCATGTGACGGGGTGATGATATCATCAAGATATGCGATGGTATAAGGGACGTCACCAAAATTTGTCCATAAAACGTTGTAAGGATTGAGCGGGGTTTCTGATGTCGAAAGACATGAACATGTATTCAAAATTTTCCGAATGGAGTAGTATCGGCTGTTTTAAGCACGTCATCAATATGGATGGGAAACTGGTGATAGGCTTTCAAGAGGTCTATAGTTGAGAATACGGTGAAGTGTGAAAAGCTTGTTATGAGGTCTTTAATAAGCGGTATCGAGTATGCATCGTAAAAAGTCACTTGATTTATTTGACGGTAGTGTCACCGTAGAGCTTGAATGATGCGTTTTTCTTTATAACTACGTATATTGGTGAAGCCCATGGTGATGATGAACAACGTAAAATGCCTGATTTTCTAGACTAAGAAATCCGACATTACTTGAGTCGAGTTTGGTGAACGAGAGAGATCAGGCTCCATTGTATTGTGATATGAATAATAATATGTGGATATAGTGAGTCGACAGAGTTGTAGGTGGAATTGTCGTGGATTTCGAAATGAGGTTTTGGTATGTGGTTGAAATAATTTCCTTCATGCCATTTATTGTATCTGGATTAATTAATTGGTCGATATCCGACGTGTGTTGATCGCACGTCTTCATAGATTCAGGTTGAATGAAGCTGAGTTGTGTCCTGGAGTTACTTGCGTTGAGGTTACAATTAATGTTACAATTGATGTAAGTGGAGTAGTGAAGTGCTGTTTTATTGTGATTGATTATTTCATGATTGATTCTTTCCAGAAGGTATCTGAGCCTAGTATTATATGAATTGTATCTTCTATGTAGATGGTACGAGTGAAAGTTGAATTCAATGCTGGTATTATGAATGATAGTTTTTCGTTCTTAAAAATTGAATCGGTGTGGCATCTGCAACCAGGACTGTAAACGGAGATTTGAAGTCTGGGAAGAATGTGGTAGTTAGGATTTAAAATGATGAGTCAGCGCCTATGAGAAAGTGAATTGATGGGCTATAATAAAAAGTCACTTCAACGGTAAAAAGATTTATTGGTTGCAAGGGCATCGCCTTAAAATCCAGGGTTAACAGACAGCAAATTTAGTTTTCTTGAGGAGAATTGGAATAGTTTGAGTCGTGTTGTGGTTTGTTTGGAGAACAATTGACAAAAGTACAACTTGGAAAATATTTTCATGCATTAAAATTTTTTAAATTTGAAAAAGGATTTGGCCATGAGCAACCAATATGGAAGTGTTTCAGCGTCGAATGAAAATATTCTGGAAAATATAAGTCAGAAGAAGAAAAGAATTCAAATTTTCAGTTCTTTGGGAATGTCAGTTTTGTTGGAAGGATTTCCGTATAATATCGACAGCTTTTGTTAAAAATGATATCAGTTCTTACAGTGAAAGATTAGAAACTGATACGAGTGTAGTTTATACATTTGGGATGAGTGGTCTTGTGATTATCTTATCGGTTAGCAAGATGGAAATGATCGTCTGAATCTACGCAAGAAGCACGGTTTGGATATAGTATGGGAATGCTGTTAAGAAATGGTGGCAGACGAGAGCATTGTTATTTGACTGACCAGTGTAAGCTTTTAAACCCGCGTACTATTTGAGATAAAAAGAATGATGTATGTATAGAGTGGGTTTCAATAATTTTTCAATTGATGAAGTGTGTGTGGGTGAATATTTTATTGTATGACTGTTTTAAATGACTTGTTTGGATTATTTGAGTCTGAGGCATCATCAAATTGTGAACCTAACTCTGACATTGATTCATCAGGTATGGATTCTAACAGAAGATCTCACCTTCATTTGGTAGTAGTGTAAGTGTGTGATTCGAAAATGAGGAACCAAGATGAAGATATACCCTCAAAATCCAAAAAAATCAATTGAGTACTACTTACGGAAGTGGAGGAGTCGTGGTGCATGTTTGTTCTGGCGCCTGGCCCTGTACGAATGAAAAGCGTGATTATTGAGTTTGTTGAAATTGGAAAAGATTCTGTAATTTCAAATTCCGCTATTTCAAATAAAAAATTCATCGGTGTCTATTAAAAAATGATTTTCTAAATTGTTATTGAGTTTACTGGGGTAACTTGGACCTGTGGCGAAATGTTGTTGTGGCGGACAGTGATGTTAACTTTTTTGTTAGTTGTTCGGATTGGATTTGAAAAATGGAGATATTGATGGGAACCATTATGAAAGCAATAGAATTTGGAAAAAGGGGAGAAGCATCAATGTGTGAAAAATGATTGTAAAATGGTAACTAAACATTACAAATACGTTATAAATGAGATACGGATAAAATAAAATAATATATATGAATAAATGTATAAAAGTCTTAGGGACAGTTATAGTTTTAGGATGATATAAAATTATAAAAAAGGAAACTTACTTTACACACGACTTTATCTACAAACAAAAAATTGAGACCAATAAAACTTGGTAACACATTAATTTCAACAAAACTCAAATATTTATTACCTTTTTGAAGGATTTGACTAATCAATTTTTGAACCATTGAAATTCAAAATAGTAACTTTCAATAGATTACACAAGATTCTACACACAACTGGGATAAAAAAGTTCAAAAATGTCCTATTCCTTTGATGGTTTTGACGCACCAAGGTTGAACCCTCAAAAATCGAAGTATCACCGTTGAATGGAGAACAAAAAACCATACACATAAAAATTTTGTGACCAAAATAGTTTGAGACCCTTTGAATTTGCTTATATTTTAAACAGTCCAATTTTTGAAATTGTTTAAATAAATTTTAAAGATTATGGCTTGAAATAGTCTGGTTTACAAAGACCATGAGACATACCTAAATGTATGACACATCATATTGTAGTCTGACTCACCCTCGATCCAACCAATGACTCATCGCTTCAGCAATGTGCAATTCTTTTGTTACCTCGCAAGCACTCTTTTCCATTCTGAACTCGGCTCCACTGCTATTGGGTAAGCTTTTGCTTAAATTTTATGTTTCATAAATTCACATTGGCCCAAATTTGTTGGTCTTGTCCTTAATATCTCTTCATTACACACTAGAAGAGATATCATTTCATCATTTTCATACTTTTTCAAATCTCTATCTAATTTTTATATTAAAGGTTTGATAATTTTGTTTATTTGATTTCAGAATATATTTAGTATTTTAAAAATCAGAATAATGTATTTTATTAACACTACAAATCCTAATGATGTTCCAGTAAATAGTTATTTTATCTATCATCTTCAACTTATCGCAACCTCACTAAAACACATTTATCTGATTATGTAACTAACGAATCTGCAAGTGAAATATCTCATTTCAAAATTCAGTAAATAAATAATGTCAAATAATTTTATTATTAAACCAATTGAGACGATTAAATACTCTCACGAAATAATCTCCACTCCAAAATGTACCATCACTAGCTTACCTTACCTTAGAACCTTCATTTATATTATTATTATTATTGCGGATCTCTATCATAATGTCAGTCGCACTTGGATCCGCGAAGCCGATTTTTATTAGTTTAAAGATTCAGTGTTTGTGTTCATATTCAAAATGAATATGTATGTAATTTATTCCAATACAATCCTTCTCTATAGTCATTGATATTTTATCTTTTATTCATATACCTTATTCCGATAAAACATTCTGGGAATAATCATGGTTTAGCATCAAAATATTTAGTATATATGTTAGATGACAGAGGACGGGTCATCGATAACTTCGAGCTGAATAAATATTATAGAGCGGGCCCAAACAAGCACCGCGTTAGCATATTTGAGAAAAGAAGATAAACCTCAAATAAGAAATCACAAAAACAATGCCAATATTCCCAAAGTCATAACCCAGAATAAAAAGCAGGCAATGGACTACATTTCATTTGACTTAATTTATTTCGTTCAAAAACTATATCTTATAGTGGTGATCTAACATTTTATTTTAATTAAGTTTGATTTAATTTATATTGGATGTGATTTTATTCAATTAACATATTTTATGTTTTTATTATTGATGTAGTATTTTATATTGGATGTGTTTTATATACATTAGTATTTATCATTCAGTTTTGTTTAATTGACATTTTGATTTTACATTTTAACTTATTATACAAACAGGAAAAGGCACTATAAATTAATAAATTTAAGTATTATTAAATAACAGTGGGTAATAAATATATTTGAGTTAAAAACAGCTAACACTAAGAAAAAATCTAAAGCGGAAGTTACTCAATTTCATTTATTCAATTTATTAAAAATGGTTTTCAGGTAATTTTTTTAATTTCAAGATATTTTAAGACTTTAATTTTGATTTTATATATTATTCAAGTTCTTAAATATTACTGTTAGTCATCATTTATAATTTATCATTTATAAATATATTAATAATTAAATTTCAGGTGTTTTTAGGAAATTTATGATATTTTATGCATTAATATGGAATTATTTCGCTAAAATGTAAGTTAGATATTTTTATATTTATAAATAAATAAAGTTATCACCAAACACATTTATTTTTTTAAGACATTTAGGAAAAAATTGGCGTACATGAATGAAATAGTTTTTAAAATTTTTATAATCTTCTTTCTGCAGCTCATTTTCGATGGCTTTTTTCTTTCTGTAAATCAAAAGATCTCGAAGGACCTTCAATATTTGAAATGCTGCCTTCACACATACTATAAAATATTTTAATATTTTGTAATTTAATGAATAAAACTTACATTGTATTTTCTTCTCAAGGTAGAGCTGTCGGAATCTAAATTAAAAGTATTTTCTTGCATTTTTTAATAATTTTAAAATAATTATACTTTAACAATATGTTAACAATATGTTAAGTTATTTATTTCGGAACAAAAACCTATATAAGAATTTTGCATGCATTTTTCATTATGTGTTTTGTGTTGGTGTGTTCAGTTATTTTTCTCTCACCTTCACAATACCTATACTAAAGTTACTAAATTTCGGAACAATAAATTTCTACACACAGGTAAGTTTGTGTGTTTCCTATAATATATATTTATTGATTTTTTTAGATTATAGAAGTTATTAAATTTCGGAATTAGGTGTATTTTTTCTACCACTTTCTCATTTTCTATTTTAAATGCGTTTACACCCAATTCCGAAATTTAGTAACCTCTATAATTCACGTTGGTGTGCACACCAGTTGAGTTACCATTTACGTGAAAATGAAGTTACTAAATTTCAATTATTCAATTCAGTTATTCATTTTTTAAAATTGATTTTTAGGTAATTTTTTAATTTCAGGTAACTTTAAGACTTGAATTTTGATTTTATATAATTATGAGATCATTATTCAAGTTCTTAAATATTACTGTTAGCCAGCATTTATAATATAACATAATGATAATTAAATTTCAAGTGTTTTTTAGGAATTTTGACATTTTATAAATTTATTTGGAATTATTTCAATAAAATGTAAGTTAGATATATTTTTGATTATAAATAAATTAACTAATCACCGAAGACATTTATTTTTTTAATACAATTAGGAAAGAAGGAAAGGCTGAATTTTATAATGAAATAATTTATTTAAATTTACGAATTGTGAATTTCTTTCTGCAAATTCTAATGTTTTGTAATATAATGTGTTTTGTGCTGGTATGTTCAATTATTTTTCTCTCACCTTCATAAATCCTATAATAAAGTTATTAAATTTCGGAACAATAAATTTCTACACACAGGTAAGTTTGTGTGTTCCTATACTATAAATTTATTGATTTTTTTTAGATTATAGAAGTTACTAAATTTTGGAATTAGATATAGCAACATTTTCATTCGTGTGGGTGTGCGCGCTGTTATCTGTGTATTTGTGTAAGTTGCTACGTGTTTGTATGTCACCTGCGACTCGGTGTTGTACTGAACTGCTTAATGAGGTGCATCAGTGCATCCAACGCAAAATATTTTGCTTTTTGAGTATCATAATATTTTCGACCTAGCAAGGCAATGTTCTAATCTAATCCCGAAATATAAAAGTTTCTATAATACACGTTGGTGTGTACACCCTTGTAGGTGACTCACCATTTATGAGAAAATTAAGTTTGTAACTTCATCTATTCAATTTTGAACTTATCAAATTGATTCCAATGCACTATACAACGAGAAGCGAAGACATTTTTGAAAAATTTGGGATTTTGAATGACTATGATTTCGATTAGAGTAAACTTGTGTGCTTATCTACTGACGGTGCAGCGTATATTTCTGACAGTCATAATGGTGTCGCTTCCGAATTGCGAAAAATTAAGAACTTGTACCCATATTCATTAATTGCCCATTTTTACTGTATTATTCATCAACAAAATTTGTGTTCAAAGACATTAAAATTAGACCGCGTGCTTAGTTTGGTTACAAAAAGTGAACTTTCTCAACTATCGTCAATTCAGTCAACTGTTAGAAAATATGGACAATGAGTTCACAGATATTCCATTTTACAAAGCAGATCGACCGGTATCGTGTCATAAAGTGTTGAAAAAATTATATTTGCTAAGAGAAGAAATCATTTTATTTTGGAGATGAAATAAAGGATGAAAGTTGGGTCCAGGATCTAGCATTTGTTATGGAGATTACTGCACATTTAACTGATCCTAATTTGAAATTAAAGCAAAAACAAACTCATCACTTAATTGTATGATGATATCAAATGGTTCATTGCAAAACTAAACTTATGGAAGACACAGTTGTCACGTGAAAATTTGGTTCATTTTCCTATCTGCAAAGAACTCAAAAACAATGTCAATACTGAATCCACATTTACCTTTCTAAATACCGAGAGTCACCTGGGTTTGTTGTTGGAAGAATTTCAGAATAGATTTAATAATTTCTCATCTTTGGATGAAAATTTTTCATTATTCTCGGACACCATTCAACTTTGAAGTTGTAAAAGCAGAAGAAACTTTGCAAATGTAGTTAATTGAGATACCTGGTGTTTATTCATACCTCCCTAAAAGTTATCCGTACTTAAATAAGTTGTCCATAAAAATTATGGCATTGTTCGTTTCTACTTATTTGTGCGAACACTTATTTTCATTTATGAAATTAACCAAAACATCCCAAAGAACAAAGCTTAATAGTAAATATTCGTCATCCTTAATAAAGGTGGGAACTACAAATACATTTAAGCGGAATATAAAAACAATTGTTATGAAAAATAGCCAATCAAACCTCAGGGCAAAAATAATTGTATTTGTAATAAATAAATTTTTTTTTCATCCCATTCTCCAAAATTTCGATCAGAATTATTATATTTAGTGTCATTTAGTTTAATGTAGCCGTTGTAGTAAGTATGCAAATTAATAAAATATAGTACAAAATGTTACAGTGCTTCTTAAGATTTTTAATGTGGCCAGCAGCGTACTTAAAACACCTTATACGGCTCTTAGTGCCTTTTGAGTTTGACACACCTGTTCTAAATGCAAACTCCTTGATCCAGAAAAAAGATTTCAATGAAAGTATTATTTTATTGTAAAATGAAGCTGAGAATCCTGAAAATACTGAAAATGAAGGATAGGTTATTTGCAGTTGATAAATTAAAGAACATTCATTATAAATATGCAATTTGTGAAGTTATTCCAGGGTTTATTAAACTTTTTCAGCGACGGAGAACTTGGCAAACTTGTTACAAGTTAGACGAAATAATATTTTGAAAATTTCAAACTCCCGCGCTACAGTGAGATAAAACAAAAAAGTAAAAATTCATTTTTAAATCAATCTATGCACTTTTTAACATTTAAATCAATACTTGAATTTCTTTTTTGAAAATCTTGCACATAAAAATCAATAAAAATATTAAAAAATCAATAATCGCGACTTGACCTTGAAAAAAAGGGGAGTAGAGGGGCATTGCTGCTAACCAGTACGCGGTAACTAATGGTGACTTAATGGAATTCGACAAACTTATAAACATGACATATGAAAAATCATATTAACCTCTGTAGACACCGTCTATACACAGAAACTGTTTACACGTGCATCCGTAAACTTGTAATGGTGTAAAATTTTTTTTCTACGGATGTCTAACATAATCTTACGCCATGTTTACAAGTTTACAGATATTGCATACTTACTGTGCGCGAAGAGAGACCTTCGCGTCTCCTGCATAGTACTGATGAGAGCCAAAAGCTCGAAACTAGTCTACTATTGGGATGTGCACTGGGTATCACAAAGCTTGTAATGTTTATCTTATTTTATTGTTAGACATCCGTAAAGAAATATTTTAATCCATTACAAGTTAAAAGTGCTAAAGGTTTACGGATGCACTTGTAAACAGTTTCTGTGTATAGACGGTGTCTCCAGAGGCGAATATTATTTTTCATACGCCATGTTTACAAGTTTGCAGATATTTTCTTTCTGTGATTTAGCTAATTTGCAAGTGATGTGATTTCCAGTGTAGCAGGGAAAGTATGCAATAGAGTTGAATCAGCAATATTGTATACTTACCTGGCGCGAAGAGAAATCTTCGCGTTTCCTGCATAGTACTGATGAGAGCCAAAAGCTCGAAACTAGTATACTATTGGATTTGCACTGGGTATCACAAAGCTTGTAATGTTTATATTAAAAATAAAAAATGTAATTAAGAAATATCAGCGAATCAGGTAAAAACAATCCTATCTATCGCATCTCTTTCATGCGCACAGCATGAGAGATAGTCTTTCTCTCTCATTAAAAAATATTGGCACTTGTTAAAGACTTTAATCCCTGTTCCCAACTGCTAGGCACTAAATATCTTTGCCTGCTCTTGACGTCATAAAACTCAATGAAGTTTAAAACCGTCGCTCGTCTTTCATTATGAAGTAGAATATGTTCAATTTTCTAAATTTACTCCAAATTTTTGCGAAATATCTATTTAGGTCCCTCGGAACATGGTTTGGGAAACCCTGCCATAGACTATTAAAATAACAAAAATCTTGTTGATCATTAATAAACCGAACAAATAATTTATTTTTTATTAATGCACCCTTTATAATATAACTCCAGGGGATAAAATTGAGTAGGACCAATCAAATCGTTCAATAACAATTTTGAATTGAGCATTTTGAATTCGTTTTGGTCAAACTCATAAATTTCAAATTGAGTAGAAAATCCAGCTAAATCGGTAAAGCAAAATGAAAGATAGAAGCATCAATGCAATGGTCAAACTCACTAATCGATAAATCATACTGACCCAGCTGCTCTTCCAGCTCATAACGAAGTGAAAGATATTTTATTAAATGATCCACTAAAATTTTACAATCAATAAATAATTTCGGTGACAAAATAACTAAAGAACCAGATGTTATTTGTGGTAATTTCAAATATCTCGTTTGGGTTTTTGAAAATGAAATTTCAGAATTTATATGCGGTCGTAATATTACACTGACTTCAAGAACGGAAACGATTTCGAATTCGGATTCCTCTGATATGTGCTGTTTATCGATGGCCTTTTGCTGAACAAATGAAATCATTCCAGCACAATACTGATGGAGAAAATGTAACTGTCACACTCAGACATTCGAAAAGGACTTTTCAAAAATTCAGTTAAACTTAATTGGACCAAAAACCATTAGAATGGAAATTTCAACAGATTTAATGATTTATTTTGAGTTGAAAACGGAATCATGAGTTAATGCCAATTTGCGAGGAGAAATAGTTCATTTATAGACCATTTATTATGATAATAAATTTTACTTATGATGCCAGTGGTATTTATTTAATTATCGAAATGTTAATAAACGTAAATCAGCTGCGAGAAATAAAGTAATATTAAATAATAAGATACTAATGATGTTCGATCAGGGCCTTATTGACCCATTATGGCTTTTTGTGTCCCTCGACACCCTTAATTGAAAATATAATTAAAAATGCCCCTGTAATACAAAAGTTGGTTAACTTAGGGTGGAAGCTAAGTCAAACTGTACTATAATTTTCTTATTGCAAAAGTCTTATACTATCTAGGTAAACATAATCGGGGTTAAAAAATTAATACAAACTTACCAAAAAAGATTTTTCCCGTGGCTATGACTAAATATTGCAAGGCCCTATGGCAAAAAATGAAAAAAAATTTACGGACTTGCAAAGAAATCAGAAAAATTTCACCGGAAAAATCTTGAAGAGATACAAAAATGTTGTGGTCAGCAAAGATGTATGTGACGTAACCCCCTATATTTTAGTCGAAATAATATTTTATAAATCTCAAACTCCCGTGATACAGTGAGATAAAAGAAAATAGTAAAGTCACTTTTTAAATCAATATTCGCACTTTTTAATCAATAATTGCACATTTAAATCAATACTTGAATTTTATTTAGAAAATTTTGCACTTTAAAAAAATTAAAAATCAATAATCGCGACCTTGAAAAAAATTGAGGGGGATAGGGGTGCCTCTGTTGCTAACCAGTGCGCGGTAACTAATGGTGGCTTAAGGGGCTCACATCTACCTACTACATATGTGTATATAGTTAATCTAGGTAAACATAATCGGGGTTAAAAAATTAATACAAACTTACCAAAAAGGATTTTTCCCATGGCATGACTAAATATTGCAAGGCCCTATGCTTCACCTTAGTTAGCCATATGGCAAAAAATGAAAAATAAATATTTACGAACTTGCAAAGAAATCAAAAACCATAATTTAACAAAAATTCAGAAAAATGTGAAAAATCAATACTTTTAGAAATTACCAGATATGAGCAAGTAGCAAATGAAAAGATAAACACGAATACAATAATTTTAAATCGATTTCAAGTTGATGTTATTTAAAAATAAAAACTAATTAATTAAGTAATTGAAATTTTAATTAGATAATAAATTATTTTTTACTCGGTTGCCAGCATCTAGTAGCTATTTACGGGCCTTCAAAAAATATCAGCTTTCTATCTTGAATGTAATAAATCATTCCACAAATTATTATAACTTAATATAGTCAATTAGATTGATCCTGTATTTTTGTCGACAACAATTTTATAATTATTGTGTAATTTAAGAAAAAAAATTTATATTTGATATCAATAAAATTAAAAATGATATATTAATATTACAAACCTTTCTATCTGGATAAATTTTTGCTATCAGTGCATCAAAATTAGAATCTTTACGCAGTGACCTTCTAGACACTAACTTTTGCTGACAAACTGGACATTCTTTTTTCCCATTTTTAATAGCATTTGAAATGCACATATTACAAAACCTGTGCAAACAATCTTTAGCAATTAATGTGTCATTTAATACATTTTTACAAACGAAGCAGCAAAATTCACTATTAAGATAGGTATCCTTTATGTTGATTTCTGATCCATCAGTTTTAACAATTTGAGGTTTTCGAGATCGTTCGTAAGTTGTTAAATGCGTTAAGAATTTTGGCGACGACTATAACATTAATAAGATTACAATCATTTTTATTAAATTAAATTTATTTATATATATTAGAAATAAAATTAACAAAAGAAAATCAAAAATTTTAAATTCTTAACAAAAATTATTATTTTTCTTTAATTTTTATGTTTAAAAATGTTGAAATGATCACATAATTTTAAACAAATTAATGACTGTTTTAATTTTAACAATTTGGATATAATATAATTTCAAATAATAGTTTACGCTTCATTTACTTTACTACTTCATTACTAATGGAAAATTTATGAAGAAAACATACCAATTTAAAAATATCTTTATTTTGAAAATTTTCATTTATTAATTAAAAGAATTAAAATTTAAATTAAGGACCAACATGTATCACTTTTGCGATATTCCGATTCCTTAGTAACCACGCATAATTATTTTATTCGCCCACTAAGTTCCCGTCTTAAGACACGTTGGTACTGCGATTTAGCGGGTTGTTGTCGGCAAAAGGTGAGATCTACCATATGAACTACTAATGATCCGACGAGCCACTGAGTTCATGGGCTACGTAGAAGGTATAGCACCCCATTTTCTCTTGTTTCTTTATCATTGGATTTCCCTATGTTTCCTGATTTTTGCCGTCTACTTTGTTCTACCATATTAAATCATCTATGACTACGAACTTTAAAGATTTCAACAAAACAAACGGGAGTTTTCTGTTGAATCGTTGCGATTAGCTTAGTATTTTTAATTAAATGTTATTTAATTTACAAAGATACGGATTTTATAATTTTTATATTTTCGCCATTAACTGGATTTCATTTTATTCCTTATCATCCTAACATTTGGAATCCTTGACTTCAAGACGAGAGAGCTATCTCAATGATTTATTTGATTTTAGCTTATTTATCATTGTTTTTCTACGAAGGATTCCCAAATAAAATTGCCTTTCACATTTAATTAATTTTTAATTTCTTTACGGACAATAAATTCAAATAATAACTATAATATAATAAATTTATTCATAAAATGGCGCAAGCGATTAATAGAAAGTTAACAAAATGAAGTGATTCTATTTTTGTAATGGGGCATGCTCACTCATTTTCCTCCCTAAATATTTTCTTTTCAAGCTTCCCTGACCTCGACTTGGACAGATTTTTGTCGTTCGATAGATCTGTTGGTAATTCTGAGAGTAGGTCGCAATTGCCGGGAAGAGCTCGTTCTCGGTATAGGTCTGGACATGACCGACGTCCGCATCTACGTAAGCTCCTGTTCGAAGCTCCAGGATCCGCTGAACTTGTTTTTGGATCGTGATCCTGAGATCGCGAATGATACCTTGATCTTCGATCCGAGACTTCTCTATTGCTTCGATTTTCTGGTTTAACTTTCTTACATGCTTAAACAAGTAAAAAGAATATATTCTTAATTACAGAAATTCAGATTTGACCATCAAAGATCAAAGATTAAGAGCCTTAGAAAGCCTTATGGAAGAAGGTCTGCAGAAATTTACACCAACAATATGTGTCAATTGCATCGCAAGCGTTCAAAGAAAATTTACTGCGGCTCTTAACTAAAAAACATGCAATATTAATATATAAAATTTCAAATATTTTGTATCAAAATTAATTGTTGTAAATCAAAATAAAATTTATCATATTGAAATTTATTATTCTTATGTTGAAGTTTACTATTCCACTTTGAAGTTTACTATTCTCATTTTAAAACTAAAATGATATAGAAACATATACTCAGATAATGTCAATTTTATATTCGGTAAGTCGATCATTTTGTTTATAATTTATACAAACTCCAGAATATTCAATATCAGGTGAAGGTCGAATGCACTAAAATTGCATCTTTGATACCTAAGCAAAAAATCACGCATTTTATGAAATTTATCGAATGCAAGGCGATTGGGGAAAGATTATTTTAAGACTCGCCTCTGTCACCATAATATCATCATGAATAGAAATCAAAGTCATAATGGATTGAATGTTAACAGTTCCAGGAACTATTAGGTTATATTAGAAACTTAAATTCGCACTTTGTCAGAAAAATCCTTTAATAAATGTTACAAATTTTGAAGAAATGACTGTAAAATGAATTTAAAAGAGTTTGTTTGAATACATTACTAAAGAAAAATTCGGAATTTAAATTTTACAAAAAATTCACTACTTTTACCTTATCAAGTAAAATCGGTTCCTACATGATGCCATTATGTTGAATCCGACACAAATATTTAGTTGTCAAAAATTATGTTGAAAACATTATGCATTTTTTTTATTTTCAGTTATTTATAATCGTAAACAAATTTAATTGTGAGAAATATTGGATTATCAACACTTAAATGTAAACAGATCCATCGGGTTAATAGTAGGATATATTTCCCAATGTGTGAAGCTGCAGAATTTTATGAAATTTTAAAATTACAAATATATATTTAACCATATAGAAATTTAAATCACCAATTTCTTAAAATTAGATTTTAAAAATATATCGTAAAATTAAATCTGATAATGTTAGACTGATTTACGCAATAATTCTCAACCAATCACATTCAAACCTTGACTTCCGAGTATTTCGAGATACGAGCAAATTAAAAAACTTGATTTGACAGTGTTTTGTATCGCAAGGTATTCGATGCAATGTAAAAGTCTTTTCAAAATATCACATCACTTCTGACTTTCTCTTTGAATTTGCTCTTGAAGTTCTGCATCAATTATGCCTCTGTTGTTAAGTAAATTTCTTTCCATTTCTTTTCACTGAGTAAAGCATTGTCGATGATTTTTGGAATTTTCATGAACACTCATTCCCTCAAGTGCTTTCCATTGCTTAAATCCGCTTTCTTGCTCCAAACTAGGTTGGTTATCGAACCGGGAAAAAAGAAAACAGCAAATACAAAAGACAGACATTTTGGAAGGTGAACTTGGTCACCAAGACCATTTACTAATTTTTTTAACCAAGTTTTGTTCATAGAACGATTGTTAGTGGGCAAAAAGGACCCTTGCTGTTTTGAAAATACTTAGAACCGAGATTTATTATTTCTATTCTCAACGCATCAGTTACAATTGTCTTTCCCGGTTCTTCACTTAAACTTAAGAAGACCGATGTCGTGTTCTTCAATCGCTCTAGATATGGGATTTTTTTAATATTTTCTGTCTTTGGACATCAAATTTTTGTTTACTTCAACGTCATCAGTATCTATTTCTTTGTCAGACTCATTTTCTATTCAGGTACTATTTTCTAAAGTATAAAAAAATGAAAACAATTATTTATAATTTGCAATTTGCGGAAAATAATATTGTTTTAAATACAAACACTAATTAACAGCTATTTTTAAAAAATCACGAAAATTTTATAAACATATGAATAAATATATGATATTCTTCAAGAAATACATCATTTACAAATTTCATTTCAATATCCTCATTGTAAAGAAATTAACATTTTTATGTTCTTAGTAGAATAGAATTTAAATTTAAAACCGATTTTAACTACTTAAAAAAAATATAAAAATATATATTTACCTTAATATCTCTTAAATTTATAAAAAAACACAGGATTCCGAATGGCTTTAGCACAGAACAGAACACACGCTACTATTCTGCATTTAATTTTTTCAAATACAAAATCACATAGAGAACATGGACAAACAAACGAAAAGCGAATATGTGCTTTTTCCTACGCAGTTTTTTAAACACATATTTATATCTATTAAAACATTTTTTTTATTTTCATTTGCGTATTTATACGTTAGGCGCTTTTTCGCGCCCCTTCATTTGGCGCCCATGTCACGTGCCATGCCTGCCATACCCTAGTTATGCCTCTGTTTGTTTTTCTGAGTAGTATGATATAAAATAAAAGTTACTTGTATTGAGTCATTCCTTTGATCAAGAGTACGTGAAGTTAGATTTTAAATATCCTACTGAACCATATAAAATTACTCAACACAACTATTTATATTTGAGGCTTGACTTTACATCGTTTAGTAAATTCTTATCCTTTAATATATAATTGTACATTTTGCAAAAAATATTAAAAGCAAAATTAACTATACATTTTAATATGGTTTTAATTGTTTGCGGCTATGATCAATTTCTATAATCCAAAATGGTCAAAATGCGCATTGGCATTATGGACAGATGTTGAAAATAAATATTTAAATTCCAATGTTTTGTAAATGCGCAAATTCAAATTGTGTGCTATTTAGTATAATATCGATCTGTTTCCATAATCTTCTACAATTAGTTTAATGCATGCTGTTAGCTTGATTTCTGCTTTTGAACTGTTCGTTTTAGGAAGATCATCCACAACAGATGTGTTGACGTACCACAGTACAATTTAAAAAATCTGATCGCTGTGGCCAAAAAATCTTGCAGATCATCCAATCAAGTGTCTTCAAAATAATGTATTAATTCTTTGATTTCTTCTTCTTTTTCTACGTAGAATGGTGATCGAATTAGACTTTCAAATGCATTTGCTACATCTGCAAGTAATACGAAAGCGAATGATGTCAACTGATGAATCTGGAAAGCAAATTTATATCTGATATGTAACGTTATTGAAGGTTTGCTAATTCCTGTAGTCTCCCCAATATACATTGGGACAGATGAAGCAAACAACCTTATTGTACTCATTTAGGTATGCTCGCCAAAATGACGATGAAGCTGAATGTTTGAAATCAATCATAATAGTTGGTGGATTTAAAGTTGAATATAATTTCTTCAATTTGTTAAAGATGTAGACATACGAAATTTGTACTCTTTTTCAAGCCTTTTTTTCAATCCCGGGATTTCGGGATTGGTTTTTGTTGATCCCAGGATCCAGGGATCCCACTGGGATTAACCTAGTAGAATTTTGTTATTATTTATTTGGAAAAACTGAAAACATTGTACAAAATTTAATTATAAAAGTTTTTTTTTATTTAGAAAAAAAGAAAAAGAAAACATTAAATATTAAATTCACAAAATTCATTATTTATTATTATAATATTATAGATATAGAAAATATGGTAAGAAAAAATATATTTTTTACTGATTTTTAAAATGTTTATTTTAAATTAGTTTCTTTTTGACTGTTGGTGAAAAAATCCTCGAAGGAAACACAATGAATCGACAGTATCGTCATTTAAACGTGAACGAAACTTAGTGCATAAAATTCCTGGAAGCTGAAAAAGCTCGCTCCGAATCTACACTTATAGGTGGAATGGTTAACAAAAATTTATACACTATATTCAAATTAACACCGAGATCACCTCCACTTTCATTAATTGTCATCTCTCTTTTTAAAACTAGATTTAAGTTATTTAGTTATTTGCTGATTATCCAGATGGCATTGATGATTTTGCCAATCCTTTCTCCATTGCTAATTGTAGTTGATTTTGCATTGGTATTGCCGTATTAGTTTCTGGTGTATCATTCAAAATTGGAGATTCGGCTCTTCTAGCTTCTGTGGTTGAAACAGACAGCCTTTCTAGAGTATTCTGAACAAATTTCCGTATACATAATTTGAATGGCATCTTAAACACACCGAAATCTTCATCAATGCTGCTAGACGTGTAAATATTGTAAGACACCAGAGAATTCTGGACTAAGTCGTTCTTTAATGTGATTTCTTGTGACATTTGTTTACATATTGGTGATCTGTTATTGTTGCGGTTAGTAAATTTGAGTCCTTGCGACACAATACTTCTACTGCAAACTTCACGGGCCGAAATAATATAGGGGATGCTCTTAAGCTCTTCATTTGAGAAATAAATAGGAGATTTCAAACCATCTAAGACATTTCTGAATAGAAATCTTGAGAAAATTAAAAAGTTTTTTAGAAATTAATTAATGAATCTTTGTTTATATTTTGTGTTACTTTTGAGATAAAATTATGCATTAGAGTTAAATAAAAATATTCTAATTTATTCACAAATCTTTCAATTTCCTAAAAGGTGAAGCGTTTAAACGTTGGCAGGTGCCAATTACTTTACAGACAACATAAATAATTTCTCACCTATAATTTCTCATTTGAGATCTCCTAAGAAAATTCCAACTGTAATGTAGTAGATAAATTAATAATTAAAATAAATAATCCAGAAATATTTCACCCATAATTAGAATCTTGGCTTTTAGAATTTGATTATGGAAAAAGAAATTAATTTATTATTAGTAGAGATGGAAGCGCCAGCCTCGCAGACGCATCGGATAAATGTCTGATTTCTTAAACTCCGTTAAAATTCGTTCTCAAAATCAATAATGCCTGACTTTGAAATGTGAAATTAATGAAATATTAAACTATTTCCAGATTTTATTTAATGTTTGAAATTTTCCCTTAATTATTTTGCCATTTTTAATAATTTTTATTTCACAACTTTAATTAAAGAAATATAAATAAAATTATTTTAAAATTGTAAATTGAATTTTAAAGTTGTACTTCCGTTGAAAATGAAAAATTTAATAATTGTATTTTTTCCTTTTATTATTTACATTATCTCCTAGTTCATATATCTTAGTAATAATAAAATAATAATTTTAATTTTAATTACTATTAAATGATTTTAATATTTTTATTATTAACTAAATTACTACAAACCATTAAATGCATATTCTCGTTTCTGATACATAAAACAATAAAATATAAAAATATATTAAATAAAATATTTGTCTTCAATAGAAACAAAAATAAATACCTACCTTTACCATTATTAATCTTCATAAAATCTCTATAACATATTAAATCAAAAAATGGCTTGAATCATAAGTTTTATTGTTTATATCCCTTTGTATTATAGCAAAAAAATTGTATAATACGACACTGATGTGTAAAAAAAACTAAAATTATTTACATTTAAAACTAATATGTATTCAGTATATTATTTATAAATAATTTAACAATGACAGTCTTCAATCACTTATTTGCATTCATTTATTCTTTAATTTTTGTACTCGAAATGTTTAAGGAATTTAGATATTTATGGATAATAATTTGTTTTTTAAATAAATAATTGATCTACTTATTTTAAATTGAAATATTTCCATAAGTAAGATAAATAATTTTCTGAAAATGTTGACAAAATAGTAACAAAATTACTGAAATCGAGAAATTTGTGAAAACAAATTATTCATCACGTTGATTTACATTCCAACTTGTATTATAGAGGGTATATCTAAGTGGAGTTTCGTGTATAAATCATTAGAGTATGTATTTTACTATCATTAAAGTATATTAGTCTATAATACCTATTTTAATTAAGGTTTTTGTACTGAGATTTTTATTTTTTTAGTTAAATTTTGTTACTACAATTGATTTAGTTATAACCATAAATATTTGAGGTACATTTTAGACATAAAATTATTAAATTCTCAGAAGCTATAAATGACAATCCTACAATTCTGATTTTGGTACATGAAACCACTAGTTTTAACTTGGAAAAAGCTTAGCGTAAAATATTAATAAAAAAACTGCGAGTCATTGTCTTCGTCTCAATTACTTCAGATATTTTCATCTTACCATGTAAAAGAATTTTCAGCAAAATGACATTATTTCATTCTATGATTCACGTACACCAAACACCGCTGAGATACGCTTTCTATAATATAAGAAAAAAATCAATAATCTTATATTATAGAAACATACATACTTACTTTAAATTCACGCTGATGTTCTCATTAACAGTGCAATGAGATACATCTTACACTATAGAAATCTAAAAAGTAGAAGAAAATTAAATACTGCACATAAACACAACACATATTAAAAACACATGCAAACTTTCAATTCATAGAAATGTGCCACTGAGATACGTTTATAATAATAATAGTAGACAATAATAATAGACAACTTTTAGAAAATAAATTATCGCTGAAAATGTCTTTAAATTTATTTTTAAAAAAACTATTGTCATGAAAATGACGAAATATCATCGTAAGAATTATTTTTGAGTTAAAATTAAGTTAAATATGCATTAGAATTTCTTATATTTGTTTTAGAAATATTTTAGAAAAATAAATTTTTGGCGATTGATTTAATTATTTAATCATAATTAAAAATATATCTGACTTACATTATATCAAAATAATTCCAAAATATAATTATAAAATAAATTTCATAGAATTCCTTAAACACCTGAAAATTAATTAAAAATAATTTATAACACAAATGTTGACTAAAAGTAATATTTGAGATATATATATATATTAAATATCTTACCTGAAAACCATTTCAAAATTAGCTAAAACAAATTTCAAGAAACGAAATTTATTACATTGGTGAGTCAATTTAATAATGTACACACTAACCAGCACTATAGAAAATGTATCTCAGTGGTGTTTGTTCTATATACCTGAGGTCAAATATATGAGGCACATTGGAACCAAAATTTCAGCAGGAATCTAATGTTTTCGACAGTAGTGATGAACTTTAAACCACTTTAAGTACTACCGGATTAATTAATTAATGACATCAATCATTGAACATTTATACTTAATTACCATTTGTATCAGTAATCTGCTCTTCAGTCACAATTTATCTTGAAGACTAAAATGTAAGTTAAAACCACTCCCGCAGTGTTAATATTATCCTAGTTCAAAGAGTCTTTTAAGCGTTTTCGTCACGGTATTCAGAATCCTTTATTAATGCTATCTTCTCTCTATAATATAATTATCATTGCTTGACACATTTCGGACGTCCTAAATAATATTGAATGTATTCGTTTTTAATATCCTTTTTAATAATTTTTCTCAGATTTTGACCCATATCAATCTAATCTTTTATTCAATATTTGTTTACTGTTTTTTAGCACATTTGTGTAAGATAGATCTTTCAGCAACCAACTAAATAAAATTTTAATCGCAAAATTTGTAAATGTCAATTTATAATAAGTTTCTATCCATTTTCTTCCTGTCAGCAGAATACGTATATGATGAATATTATTAAATAAAAGGTTTAAATTTTCCAGAAAGCCATTACATAAGTCCAATCATAGGAAGGAGTATATAACAATTTAATCCAAATAAATTTTAGAGTAAATGAGAAAAGGAAAGAATCATAATTTTCATAAAATTTTAATGCGATATTCAAAACGATTTCTATTGGTCGATTAGTTTCGAATTTATTTGTTCTCTCGTAGATTATTTTATTATATATATAATATATATCAGCACAAATCAGCACCACTCTTACACGAAACAAAATGCAAAATGTTACAAGATGCGTTCAAAAACTCATTGCAAAGATTAGCCGCTGAGACTCTTTATATAAAAAAAACTTAAACCGTCCATCAACATTCAACTAAATTAATATTTAAATTAATATTTAATTAGATTTAAAATTTAAAATTAAAAAAATGTTTAAATATAAAAAACGTTTTTTTTATTAAAAAATTAAAAATTTAATTAAATTACAGAATTTAAAAAATAGGAAATATATTTTTTGGGTAATTAAAATAAAATATAAATAGAACATAATTAAACCAATAAATTTATTATCCCCCAACAATAATTATTCATGTAATAATGATCAAATTCACTTCAAAAAGGCAGTGTCGAAAATTCGTGAGTATCAACAAACATCGATATATTACTGATTTAATCTTCAAACTCTCTTTTCAATTCAATGGATAAAATAATCAATGGTTAAATTGAAAGAAATAAAAGTTCCTATAATAGTATATATATATATATATATATATATATATATATATATATATATATATATATATATATATATAATATATATATATATATATATATATATATATATATATATATATATATATTTGAAACTCTTTCATATATAAGAGAGAATAGTAGAAAGATATACATTATGTGTCAATGGGAATGTAATAATATCAAAACATCTATTTATCATTCAATACAAATAATGTTCAACAATAACAAACAATTTGTATGATATTTGTAGTGTCATAACAATATATAAATAATAAGGATATATAAGAATAAGAATAATAGCAATTTATGTGCGAACATTGAATAATGATTATCAACCAGAGCATCAAATTATTTTGATAAAAATTGAGCAATCTGATTTAGACTTTTTGTAGTGTTTTTAAAATTTCGCTTGAGTACTTCTTATTTTTGATATTGAGCAAGTCAAAATAGCTATGAATGTTTTCCGGAAAGTAACGTTGCATAAAGCATAGAGCAATGGATTGACTGTCGAGTTCAAATAGCATAACCAATATCCTGAATAAAATTCCCCGTATAATTTTTAAGAAATTAAATGTGGAATATATATATATATATATATATATATATATATATATATATTAAATGAAATTTTTTAAATTTTAATGAAAATAAAAAACATGAATAAAATATGAGAAATTTTGCACAGGTCATGAAATTATTTAATATTTCTCAAGCAATGGGAATGTCAAAAAATATTTTAAAAAAGTACTAAAAATAATTACTAACATTTCGACATGCGAAGTTTGGTGAATTGTTATTCAATAAATTATAATTTATATTACATCTTAGGAAATTTCATATGAAATTCTGTCAAATTTATCAAGGTTCCGGTGTCCTGATTAATATAATTGATGATTCTGACTGAGAAAGTGTCGGAAAACAACAGACAAATATAGCAGTCTGACTCAGAATGGAGAGCTAAAACACGGCCGATCACCGACTACGAAGTGCTACTACTGTTAAACAAACTGCTGATCCAAAAAACTTGCCATTGAAGTTTGAGAGTGACGATCATAATGTAATTTAAAATTAACTCGTCTTTTTTTAACATTTTTGCTCGGTTGTCCAATGTTAGTCTAGGTAAAATTTAGTAAAAGGGTTTGACAAAAAAATGTGTGGATGATGGGGGAAAATCCGATTATCATCATACATAAGAAGTGAAGGTACAAAGCGAGTTAAATGTACGAATCAACATGTAAAAGAAATGTTTTAATTGAAAGTAGATAAATGGCTAATTATAATATGTTTCCAATTTATAAAGTCCTAGAGAAATTCTGAGCGAACCTTGGCCACATAATGAAAGAGTCGGGTGTACATCGAGTGTGAGCCGAGCATTTGAAATTACATTATCGTGAGATAGAATGCAATCTGGTTTAGCCAGAGGTGATAAAACGACAAGAAATGTCAGCTCCAGGACCAATAAACTCGTGATAACCTCGAATCTGGGAGTTAGGAGCTGGAAAGGACATATGGAAGAAAATGAGGATACTATTCCCCGAAGCGTCCCGACAATAAGAAGTGAACTACAGAGATGGATTAACAAAAAGTTTAATTCTGGTAGACAAGGGCAAATACGGTACTGAGCGCATAAGGAGGATCGAATCGTTGGACATCTAACATCCAGTACTGAGTGACATGAATAATTCCCTGATAATTTACAAAACTTTGAATAAACATGATTAATCATATTCATATATAATAAATTCAGATAAAAATGACGGACAATTCAGAAAAGCCGACATCAACAATCCATAAACCTGTAAGAATGTTTGACAATTGTAGCGTACAGGGATACGCTTAAATTTTTGTGAACACTCACCCATTCAATACAGTACCAAAGTTAAATAATTAATGATTTCTGAGTGGTTAATTTATTGTATTCTGAATTTTGCAGGAAACAACGCGAACGGTATAGTTGGGATCTACCAATAACCCACTATAGGAATACCTTGCATATTACGAGTAATCGGTTCTGGAAATACTAATCGGGGAACTAAATATTGAAAAAATGATAA